>BHDV01069711.1:115398-134354 GCA_005406045.1 Adoxophyes honmai | reverse complement strand
TTTAAATAATTGTAACAGCTAAATACTTGAAATGCTTACAGAATGTTTAATTAAATATCTACTTAAAAAATAAATAATTAAATATAAATAAAATTAGTATTTAAGGGGGCTCCCATACAAAAATTCTGATTTTTTGCAGTTTTTGGTACGGAACCCTACGTGCGCGAGTCCGACTCGCACTTGGCCGGTTTATTTAAACTACACATACATACATCCCGCCTGTATTCCCAAATGGAGTAGGCAGAGCACAAGAAACGCTCCATAGACAAAACCATGACTATTTCACCTTTCATGGCCACTTCTATACTAGAGACCTTTAGTACTTAAAAGATGGTAAACAATCTTGACGTGTCTTTTTATTTAAACATACACTTTTTAAATCAAAATCTTTACATTTTACAATTTAGGTATGAAAAAATCATTTACTTTCATAATTGAATATAGTGTAACGATTTTCATTTTTAGACTGTGTTCAATAAAAAGACATGTCAAGATTGTTTACCATCTTTTAAGTACCTAAAGGTCTAAAGTATAGGTATCCTGCCTTTTGCCGATTTTTTTTGTCCGTGAATAATGTAATATTTTTTTTTCATTTGTATCTGTTGTGGCTCTATGCCCCTACGATTTGCTTTTATCGATTTTCTATGTTTTATTTTTTTTATTTAGAATATCGATAAAAGCAAATCGTAGTGGCATAGCCACAACAGATACAAATGTAATGTAAAAAAAATATTTTGCTCTAATGTCATTATTCACGGAGAAAACAGGGGACTACGTTTGTATGGAGAAGTGGTGCTGCTCCTATCCTCTTAAACCTCAATTCTTGCATGAATTTTATTGGCCACACACATATTTTTGTACTTCTGAGTATCAAATTTCATACTTTATTTAGTGTTAAGGTTTATAGGCTGATTGGCAACCTATCACTATTATACCTCTTTTATCTTGCTTATAACCTAATGAAATACTTAGTCGTGGTTTTGGCCGTATATTTGGGTAGGTATATGTATACTGCTTGATGTTTATGTCGGTATGTATGCTCAACTAATGTTTGTAAAAAGTACTACCTACATACTTAAATCAAAGTTCACGATTAGCATAAATATTGGATAGAAAGTGGTGCTACAAATAAGAGTTCCGTGTGAGCTCACTACAATAGATGTAGGTAGAGCATCAAATTTTATCATTATGGGAACTCTAACCACGACGGCACCCAACGTGTCCATCAATTAGACTGTATTAAATGAACAACGTTTTCTACATTAAGCAATAAATGGACCTTTATTACCAACTAAAAAAACGATTAAATAGTTGGGAAAAATTTCCGATGTAATACGATGAAAAATATTTTGAAGTAGGTAAGTATATCTTTTCGTTGTAGTCAGTTAACCTTCGAGTGAAAATTATAAACCACTGAACTGCGATTGATAGAAAGTCATGATTCGCGCCTGTCTTCTGTGTCCAGTTTCATATTGTTGTAAGAACGCTCTTCAATCTCCTAAACTAGAACTCCACGTAATTTATAAGTAGGTATCTAATGACGTTTTACATAAATCTAACTGTTGACGTAAGAACCTACGTAGCTTTCATAACAAAATCTCAATTGGTAAATTTTATTTCGAAATGTATTTGAATGCAAAGAGCTCTGTACCTAAGTCCTAGCTCAGAGCTACTTTTTATTCAGGTTTATTGCGATAAAATCTACTTGTTTGGTTTAATCCTAGCAACTAAGCCCGGGTTAGTGATTATGTCTTCGCAGGCGTTACGTTGGCGTGCGAGAACTAAAGGTTAATAAATGCCCATCGTCTTACCGCGATAGCCCTGAATATTTTATTTAAAGGCTTTCCACTTCAATGACGTTAACAAATGAAACAAGTATTGAATTTTCACACCGACGGTTGGTCTTTGACAAATGTAAATCGTTAACTGCCTGATAATATAAGCATTGTTCAGCTCTACCTGCTCTACATTGAGAAAATTCTAATAAACAGAGTTAATGAGTAAGGTTTTGGCTGTTAACAATGTCTGTCGTGATAATAAATATGTTAAATACGGGTACTATATTACTTACAACCTCACCGTAAGAGGTATTTAAGTACCTAGGTATAGGGAGGTGATCGAATTAGTCTGCTATGTGAAGTATGCTACGACTGTGTAGTGTATGCTTGCATTTCTCAAATGGACATATGATATTGGATATAAGCTTTCAGCTCATGCTGAATATGGAAGTTGTTTTACAGTTAGTTTAAAATTATTAGAATTCGTGTCTCTACCACTTTTTGCGTACCTGCGAACTCGTAGTATACATACAAACATCAACATCAAACATGGCGTATACTGAGCACACTTAATGTTCATATAGACAACACCGTTACAGTTACACGTTTATTTAGCTCAATTTTAGGTTTAAAATTAGATATAAGAGATATATTAGTGACAGGTTGTTATACTTAACCTGGCCATACTGTACTTGTTGTTGTACATTACGAACACGAAAGTAAAATGAAGAACTTGTCTCTAAAGGGATATCATCAATTTAACCTTAGATTGGTAGCGACAATGGCTAGAGGAGCAAGCTATGAGGGGTCGACTCGCAATGATCCAATCAATCATCACATAAAACATGTATACCTATACACAAACACGAAAATCGCAAAACACTAAATTTTCTTTGACCAATGTCAAAGAAATGTGAGCTTGTAAGCAATGAGACTAGAACCCACGATCTTGGTAGTCCGTACCATGCTATTTTCAATTAAGCTACCCTTCAATCAACCATCTTAAGTATCTTAACAAAAATCTGAATCATTCAGACTGAATGTATTGTCAAAAATTAGTTTGAAAGTGATCTTTCCGGGTCACTCTTCCATTTATCTCCCAATTTCTAAATGTGGCAAGAGATGGCGCTATTCCATAGGATCAATGAAAGCAATCTATGACAGTTATTTTTGTGATGATTTTAATGATCGCTTTAGATTATTTTCATTGGTAGCCGCTGGTAACAATAACAACCAATAAACTCTCGAAACTTCTGTCTGTCGAGTGTTGAACGCAATTCCCGGTGGCTCGATGGTTATCCCGCTGTCAATCAAGCGAACTGGCAGCGCGCCTCCGTGTCGGCAATGACCTTGCGGCGAGGGCGCGTGCTACAGTAATAGCCGAGGTGGCGCCGGCGCCCACCCTCGCCACCAAAACCAGACACCCTCTCACAATAGCCCACTGATAGATATGTGGAATTTACACATAATGTCATTCCCACAATATTGTGACTCGGACACTTCAGTTAAGCTGGTACGAGTGACCGGAGTGACGTCGTTCCGGGTACGTCATGGATAGGCTAATAAACCAAGTACTCGAAAAGATAGTAAATAGGTATTGTATGACTGAATTAATTAAATGTTACACTAGTGCCCCTAATTTTGTCCAACAAGGCCTTATGAATTCTGGAGTAGTAACATGTAGGTGAGAGCAATTAACGAACAATGACCACTAAAAGATAATTAGACGTGATAGATTAAGTATGTTACACAAAGAAAAACTTTGAAATCAGTTTGTCACTCTGACACGACATTTTTCTAAACTGTTTTTGATCACATAAACATTGATGTTACCTCTGTTATCATAGATTGTAATCATATCGTCGATCTAAGCTGAGGTAGGTAGGCATACCTCAGTAAGGAGTTATCACGAAATCCAAGTACAAGCAGGTACTTAATGGTACGTACTTCTAAACTTCACTGCTATCTGTTACCAGACTTGCAAGGTGCATTGCACACACAAACTCAAGCACTGAAGTGGGTAGTGGGTAGGTAATAACATTATAGATAGTGTAGGAAAAAAAATACTTACCTAAAAACTAAACTACATTAAAAGAGAACCCTTAGGCTTGGTCCTGATGATGCTGACAGTGTATACTTTCTGTATCGCAATGTTAATGCGTTGAGCGAGGAAGCTGCCAGCTCTTCAGTCCCCAGTCGTTTCAAAATCAATTGAAATATTATAGGCTAGGTACCTATTTAATTATGGAAATGAGATTTAGGTAGTTACGTTATCATAGCGTTATTATGATATTAGTTAAAAGAGGCATGCATTTTCATACACTGCTATAGAAGCAGTCGCTACCCTAGAAAATTTATTTTAGGACGCTTCCGGTCGGCCAAGGTCCGTCGTTACATTACCATAAACCATGGTTTCTTTCGTAATAACTTATAATATTTTTTCTAGTGTTAATTGCCGCTAAACATTTACGACAATAATACTAAATGTAGGTGAACAATCACCTACTTGTGCCCGTAAATAATCCAAAACGGAAAATAGTTTGTTTCAGCAACAAATTCTGAATGGCAAGCGAGTGAGCAGTAGGTACACCGTTTTAGTGTTTTCGTACTTTTATATTTTACACTTAGTAACACACTCAAACTATAGTCCTGCCGGTTTAGTTTTGAATTTACTGGCTGTGGATGGATTGTACGTACTTGTTTAACTAAATAGGTTGGTAAAAAACATGATTTTGGGAACTCGGCTTGTCTCTACGTATTATGTACTCGTACATGAGAAAGGCCTTCTTTATAATATAGTACCCATCAGTCCTTACAGACAATTTTGTAAAAGTACCTACAAGTGGTACACAGATTCTTGCGCTAGAATAATATTGTAAAATTTGTCTCCTCATCGTATTTTTAATGCATCTCTAAAAAACCTGTCAAATTAAACAGATTAAATATTTTCAATTTCAATTGTTTTTATTTGAGAGGCAACAAGCGACAGTCACATTAATAATAGAGGGTAATCACTGCTACCCACGGACATATATCCGCAACAAAAGGAGAATTCAAGTGCATAGCTCCCTTTTGGAGTTGAGGGGGCCTATTAACTTTAGTTAGAAAGTAAGTATCCATGTCTGCCCGATGCAATTATGATTAACTAGGTACTAGGTAGTAGCGCTCCGAAATACCAGGTCAGCTTACTTTGCTTAACTACTTAATGGGCGAAGCAACGTAAGACCTAGTTAAGTAAGTACCAATAATTGGGTAAGTACTCTGTATTTTTAGCTTTCCCTTCAGTAAAAGCGTCAGTTCTCAAGTTTACGGCTCTAACTTCTAGTGCGCCATATTGACTGAATATAGCAGTGATCGCAAGGTGGCATTATTCAAAGGTTTCTACAGTTTCAGTAAAAAAGTCATTTACTTTACGACGCCACGAATAATAGAACTCTGTGGCTTTCACAGGTGGAACGACCTCGGCGAAAGTATCCGAACTGAACTAATGAAAGACACATCAGACAACCTATTCAATTCATCTAATACCATGCTTTGAAAAGACTTATTGCTGTATTAACGCGGCACAATAGGGCTTCCTGAACGCGAAATGGTTGTTTCATACGAAGGCCTTTGCTCTATTTACGGGTCGCATCATAATCCAAAGCTTTCTCATTGTGTTTTTAACCTTGTATCGCTAGAGCATTATGACCTTTTACTTACTATATTCGCAATCCTCAATATACTTCAAGGGTGTTCTTCTAAGGTGTTTGCAGTTTTGTATTGCAAAACCCTTCCAGTCACAACCCTTGGGTTGCCAGGTATGAACAGGTAAATCGATACCTACTACTTAGTAATTTGCACCGATCTGCTACAGCTACAGAAAAAAAATAGGCAACCTAACTTTTTCATATACCTACAACGGGCTGCATACTTTCGACTGGAATAAAATTTATCCATTAACCAAACTGGTGAAATATAGGTAGATTTTTTTTCCTGGACTGAAATTTGCTAGCAACGTATCTATACATATAATAAATCTGTAACAAGTCCGTGTCTGTACATTGAAGATAAGGTACCTGGGTCGAATATGGCCAGCCGAAAAATATGGCCACACCCCTACACAGCCGTAACTATAGCGAAATCTACAACTTTGTTTATATGCACTGTTACGTGTAAGTGTAAGTAATGCTCAGGTGTCGCCACCATCTTCCCTGCGGCAACGATGTTTCTGCAATGGCAGTTGATAGAAACCACGTGTCACGGATGCAAATATTCACACATAAGTTTTTATGTTTTTTTGGTTTCTGTTGACTTTTAGCTAAAACTATGTAGTCTATTTTTGTCATTACTAATCGCAAATTATATGGCTATGTTTTTTTTTCAAGCTTACTTTTGTATATTTTTGTTTTTTAACTTTTAAGTAAAATGTGAGTACAACTGCAAATATGGCCACTTTGTGGCCATATTAATCTTATTGTTTTTTTCGTTTCGGCAGCAGCTCTGCCGTGTCCTGACAAAACACTGTAACTTTAAAATGACGATTTTTCAGGAAACGCAAAAAACTTTTTATTTTGTTTTTTGACCATAAATCCGCTGATTTTTATCCAATTATGTTGAAATTTGGACATATCATTGATAATGTGGTACTTATTGTATCCAAATCATAAAACACAATTAAAAAGCTATTTTAAAAATGTTTGCCATACTACTGACATTTTCATATAACCCTGTGTGTAACCCTAGGGTGTTTTGCAGTGTAACACTACACAACAACACTCTAACAGTACAAATTTCAGACAGATAAGTAGAAAATACAGCTATTTAGATAATTTCTAGTGATAAACTAAGTAATGATTAGAAGAAAATTGACCTTGCACCCATGACACTCACTTCAAAAATGATGTAGGATTGTCACGGCAAAACACTGTAACTCGGGTCAGCTGCCATAGCGGTCGCCTAAAAATGCCCAGATTGTTTTGGCAAAACACTGTATCTAGTATAGTTACAGTGTTTAGTCGAAACAAGACCCTCTGTTTGAACAGTTACAGTGTAAAGTGCTTTGGGGTTTTTCGTTGATTTTGGTACAAATTAAGTAATGTTTGAACATGTCTATATGGATATAGATCCGAAAAGCTCATTTATTGATGTTACCACAAAACACTGTAACCGCCATTACAGTGTTTTGTCGCGACACGGCAGCGCTGGCCATATTAATCATATAGATATTTGTTTTCAGTCTTTCTCAATTTTATTTCTTTCTTTCTCCTTACAGAATATTATATAACTCCACAATACATATCAAAATAGACCTGAGGAACTAGGTTACTAATTACTAGTAAAAAAAAATGTTTTTTGTTCTTTTTGTCCATTTTATGTAATTAATTAATTTAATGTATCGCAATAGGTCACGTGTGGTCTGAGGTTTAGAATTACACCTCTCCATTTCGCCTGTGAATATCACAAGAGGTTACTGAGGAAATGGGTTAAGCTATATTGTAGTCGATGGGCTAGCAACCTGTTAGTATTGTACCATTTATATCCAGCCTTACGCCCAAACTTGAAAGTGGCCCCAAAAGGTCTTAATAGTCATAGATTAGTCTCTGTAAAGTTTTCTGTGATCTGTCTAACCCGTTTAGGAATACAAGCGTGGGGTTATGTATGTGTACAAAGGACTTACCCCTTACGTATAGAAATTACTTCTATGATCAATTCATACGGTTAATATGGCCCATCACCTGGCCATATTCACATACACTGTCGGAAATATGGCCATTTTCCCAACTTTCAAAAAATTTATTCCCAACCCTGACCTATTATATTCTAGATATTTTTGTGCCTGCCATATATTACCTAAATAAACACATTATCGAATAAATAGGGATTCGTCACTTCCAGTATGATACAAGTGCTTTATATTTAGTGTCAAACCTTAACGTGGCCCAAAACAATCATTTTTAGAATTATTGTCTGTTTGTCTGTTTGTCTGTTTGTCTGTTTGTCTGTTTGTCTGTTTGTTTGTGCGCGCTAATCTCGAAAACGGCTTAACGTAGAAGGTTGCGGTTTTCACTGATGTATAGGCATTTTTTCGGATTAACATATAGGGTATATTTTATTTAAATCGGTTCACAAATAAAAAAGTTACGTCCATTTTAAGAATTTATCAATTAGTGCTTGAAAGCATCGTTGTTGGTTTATCGAAAACTTAAGTATAAGCATTGAAATTTTGTAATTTATAGTCCTTTAAATGATAACATGGATTTTGCAATTAAAAAAAATGGACAACACACAAAAAAAATCCAACATAAGATGAGCTGGCAATAACAAAGTAAACCGTACAAAATAGGGTTCATTTTAAGTTGGACGTTGCACAAGCGCGGCAAGCACTACACTATAAAGCGCACCGCGAGTTCCGCCGCGGCCAACCCAAACAACTCAACCCCCTGAACATCTTGGGAAGTTGACGTCCTACTGGAGGGCCATCAATTACGGATCTATGCAGCCTAACCGGCGGCATCACCGGCCAACATCGCGGCAGAACTGGCGGATGTGATGGCGGGACCCACGCAGATCATCTTGGCGGGTGATCTCATCGTCAAACATCTAGCCTGGCACTCCATCAACACCGCTACCGCCGGAAGGGTGATCCACAAAGCCACAATCTTGGGACCCGAAGAACAGACCAATTACTGCGTCGCGAGCGGGTCAAAGCAGGTCATAGACTTCGCAATTAGCAAGAGAGTGACTGCTGAGATGGTGCAGGAGGCACTTTCTGACTTGGCATCCGACCACATACCAGTCCTACTAACGCTGAAGTCCACGGCAACCACAATAGAACGAAGGCCGGGAAGACGCATCCACTGGAAAGTGTTCTCAGCAGCTCTGGGGAAGAAATCCCAGACCAGACCAATCACATCCGCTGAGGATGTGAACGAAGACGCCAACACACTGGCCGCCAACACATCCAGAAGTCACTTAGTCGAGCTACACACACTGTTACGGAAACAGAGAGGAGAAACTCACTCCCAACCCGGATCCAGGATCTCATACAGCGTACCCGCCAATTGAGGCGGCAGTGGCAGCTGACCAGATGCCCTTCCCTAAAGACCTTGGTTGAAAAGGCCAAAGAAGAACTGAAGTTGCATGCTACAGAGGCCTGGTAGAGCCACATCGCGTCGGTAGACGGATACGTCCTCTCCATCGACCGGCTGTAAAAACAGCTGAGCGCAACACCGACGCCAACGAGAACACTGCGAGATCGGGACGGCCAAATGTGGTATAAAGCGGAAGCCTGAAAGCTCGGTCGGGTGATAATGATACTGAAGCCCGGGAAGAATCCACAGAAATCGGAGAGTCATCGACCGATCGCCCTCCTCAGCACCACCGCCAAGGTGTTCAAAAGGTTAATGCTAAAACATCTGCAACCACACATAGGTCGGCTTCCATAGAGCGCGCCGCAGAACCCTGCAGCTAACGAGAGTGGTCCACTTCCTGGCCGTGACGAGAAACAGGAAGGAGCAAGCAGCGGCTGTATTGCTGGATATTGAAAAGGCGTTCGACAGGGTATGGCATGAGGGACTGCTATTCAAACTATCTTCCGCGCTCTGGCCTCCTTCCTAAATGACAAAAGACACGTCGTGACGGTGGAAGATGCTACCTCGACGGAGCGCCGCATCCTAGCGGGCGTCCCACAGCGAAGCTGTCTGTCACCGGCCCTTTATGTTCTCTTCATCGACGACACCCCGGTGATTGGTGATGTCCATCTGGGACTTTTCGCCGACGACGCAGACTATTTCACTTCGTTGATGAACATCACCCACGCGGCGAAAAAGCAACAGAGGACACTGGATGCTCTGCCCGGCTGGCTCTCCCGATGGAGGCTGTCAGTGAACGTGAGCAAAACACAGGCCGTTTCCCTGGGACTGAAGCGGCCGCCGCCGCCACACCCACTGCACGACCAAGAGGTTCCGTGGACCAACTCGGCGAAAAACCTGGCCATAAGCAGCACGTCGAAGAAGTCCCTACCATTCCACGTATAACATCATGTACAGAAAAGCTTTATAATTAATTGCTATACCTAATACTCAAAGCAAACTTTTTCCTGAAAAACCTCCAAAATATAACCAATGGTTTTGCACGTTCCGTGTTTCACAAAACGTATCGTATACCTATGTGTTTTGCGTTTGTGTATTTTGCTCTGACGCGTTCAAGTTCACTTTCTTTTCTTGATATTAATTTAGACAAATGAACAGATAGTATCCGAGAATCAAAGTTATTAATATATTAGCAGCCAGAGTTAAATCGAAGTCCACGCGGACGGAGTCGCGGGCACAGCTAGTATGTAATATATTCTTTGATATAGGTATTACATAAAAAATGTGTTTGATCCATTAACCAGCTCGATGAAGGTCGTTGTATGGCGGGATCCTCTACTATAGGTATAAAAACCCAAATACCTGAAGCTTCCGGCACAGCACCGGTTTAATCTAACGGACCTGAAATGGCGTGACTGCAACGGACTGCATTTAGTTTAATGTGTTTGTGTAAAATAATGCATCATGTTCCCCCTGCTTGCACTTTAAATCGCCATACATAATGCAGCGGACACGGCACGCGGTTACTCGCTATTATTAGGTGGAACGTCACGCGTTGCCTTTGGTGTTAATTATTATGACTGGACTAGGTAAATGAAGAATGCAAATTGGACGGTCGCGCTTCTGTGTTGTTTGCGTTTGTTTGTCTTATACTAAAAAAACATCTCCACGTCAACCGTGTACGACGTTTCAGTAAAGAGGTGGTGATTATTTATTGTTTTTTTTTGGGTGTGTGGATTTTGATAGTGTTGAAATTAGGTAGTCACCTTTTTCAGGTTCAAATTTGAACTCTCTCCGAAGGACGCAAATGTATTAATTCCTTAGGTTTACTTAATAATGTTACCTTGCTGTGTGGTTCACTTTTTTAACAAAAGGAGAAAAGTATTTTCAAGTTTACTAAACGAAATCGATTTCAATGAATAATCGAATTCCTATTATAATAAATAACTTCAAGCCATCGATTGATTAAATCTCAACCTTAAAGCTAGTTTACGTTTTTTGATACAATTAGGTATGACGTTTTGCTCTCGATTATAAAGGACTCACGAACTCAGCAATCGTAATATACATAGAATGTATTTCATTTTTTATTTAAAGTGACTCAATTAACTCGTTCGAGTATTATCTAACGTTCTAAACTAAAGGGGAGAGCTAAAAATCGATCACACAATTATCCGACAACTTAGTGCGCGACCCTCTCTGGGTATGACAGGGGTTGGCGGGGGCAAGGTCCTACAGACGTCAGAAGAGACTTGCAAATGTAGTGGGGAATAACATCGCGTGTCGCTATGTGGTCGCTCATCGCTATGATGCGCTACCTCGCCCCTGCCAATGCCTCTCATGTCCAGGGAGGGTCGCGAGCGAAGTTGTCGGTCCATACCATAACACTGAGGATGATAACATACGCATATACATGATTCCACATACGAGCCTAAAATGAGTTATTGTGACTGTAGTCCAGTCATAATTGACATCCGAAATCGAAAATTTAACAATAATTCCAAAAGTTTTCAAACTTCGGTCTAGTGAATGGTACATTGAGACAACAATAAATCTCATTTTGCAACCTTGTCCGCAGTCCGGAACATTGTCAAAATTGCAATTTAATTAATTTTTGCTGTATGGTCGTGAAAAAAATTCCAAAAGTTCTGCAAAGTTGGAGTTGTGTTAAATATACTATTTTACATCACGTGTCAAATTTGCAACCAATTCAAGTGTACGGAACATTTTTTGTTATTAAAAATTAATGTTTTTCTTTATTAAATTGAAGGAAAACGTTCCAAAAGTTCTGCAAACTTGACACATACATCGGAAAAATATACCGAACGGTTGTATAAATTTGCAACCTTTTTGGTCGACCGGAACATGTTTATTTATAATTCGTTTTAAATTCGTGGTCATTTTTTGAGCAAGGCTGTCTCGGAAAAATTACAAAAGTTTTGAAACTTGGTTGCAAACTTCGAAAACATCTATTCTGATGCAATACTGGTATAATAAGGATATTGTAAAAAAAAATTTTTGCAAATTTGTAAATGCATCAGAATAGATGTTTTCGAAGTTTGCAACCAAGTTTCAAAACTTTTGTAATTTTTCCGAGACAGCCTTGCTCAAAAAATGACCACGAATTTAAAACGAATTATAAATAAACATGTTCCGGTCGACCAAAAAGGTTGCAAATTTATACAACCGTTCGGTATATTTTTCCGATGTATGCGTCAAGTTTGCAGAACTTTTGGAACGTTTTCCTTCAATTTAATAAAGAAAAACATTAATTTTTAATAACAAAAAATGTTCCGTACACTTGAATTGGTTGCAAATTTGACACGTGATGTAAAATAGTATATTTAACACAACTCCAACTTTGCAGAACTTTTGGAATTTTTTTCACGACCATACAGCAAAAATTAATTAAATTGCAATTTTAACAATGTTCCGGACTGCGGACAAGGTTGCAAAATGAGATTTATTGTTGTCTCAATGTACCATTCACTAGACCGAAGTTTGAAAACTTTTGGAATTATAGTGAATTGATTGTCTTGACTGACTGGACTACTGATATAATCGAGGGATATTCACAACCGCAAAGACATTTTTTTTTCATCATAATAAAACTTATTTTTTCGTGTTCTGTGGTCTCAGGACACTCAGTAATCAAGCGGCAATGTGACATTTAAGGTCAGTGTGGGTAAGTCCGTCCACGAGGCAAGTCCGTCTACCTGCTATAACTCTTGAATTTGAATAGCTACGCACCTTACACTAATGTCGAAAAAGCAGTTTCACTTCCTAGTTCCAACGCTCTAAAAAAGGTGGCGCTGTGACATCGAGCGGCAGAGATATGCGCGTTACAAGTCATTACGCGTTTTGAACTCGTGATGCGAGTTGGCAGAGTGTTTTTCAAAAAATGTAAAAAAATGTATTTAGTGGGATTTTTCAGTAAAAATGTAACTCAGTAAGTAATTCGAGAACTGCTTATCTTTATTCTACACTTCAATCGTTAAAAACTGCTTTCGTTTCCTTAGAATTCGAGCATTAATTTTCTACCATCTTAATGTTGCTAATTGGAAAGTCCGTCTACAGTACAACAAGGTAATACCGTCATATGACGGACTTGCCCTGTGGCAGATGTTGCCAACAGTTTTATGTAGATGAAAGGTTTTAAGAAAGTTTTTAGACGATTGCGTTGTTGGTTTTTAATAAAACTCCGAACTACAATAATAAGTAACACCATCTGCTTTCGAATAATTACCTATCTATTGTTTTTGAGCTCATTTTTGCTCATAAAATATTGGTACATATTTATCTCAATAACCCAAAAAAAGGTTTACTACCCCATCTCTGTAGTATATGCCGGACTTGCCTTCAATTTAGAAAAATAGTGATAACTAGGGATCCAAACCTTATTTCGCAGCGATCAGAGTATTGTTTTCAATGGCATGATTCAGAGTATAATCCAATTTGTCTTTGAACTCAATATCAGCTAAATAGGGTGAGAAATCGCTACTAGACGGACTTGCCTTTTTCTGTAAGGGAAGACCGTCTACACGCCAAGTTTTATAAAAATGACGATATTTCGCGTAAATATTATTAAAATTATATTACAATAACAGTAATTTGTAAATTATTAAATTCTCTATCTATTGCAATTTCAAACTCATTCGTAACTTAATAAATTACTTAGTTAGAACAACCCAAAGTCATCTCTGCAAAATATATGCCGGACTTACCCACACTGACCTTAGTATTATTATCAGCTCTGCTGAAATACCTAGCTTTTTTCTTAGTATTTTTTTCAATAACTTTTTAGCTGCGATAGTTTGGCATTTAAGATTATTTTTGGAAACATTTGTAGCTTAAGTACATAGAAGCTTATTAAATGAGCCCAGTAGGTAAATGATCTGGTACAGCTTTTATGTAGGGTCACCATACATATAAATCGGAAAAAGTATTATTCCGGAAACAAAAACTGCGAATTCTAACAATTATTACTAGTAGTTTTATCCTTTAAGTTATTTTAAATTTGTTTTTTTTTTATAAATTATGTAACATTAACCCTCCTAACCCCTTAATTTTCGTGTTATAAGATTAATTGAATAAAAAAATCTTATTAGTTTTATAAATCCTAATTCCTCACCTTCTTAAATACTCTAAAATGTTCGGAATTACGGGGTGTTCCCTTAATTGTGCTCCCATCCCATTGACAGTACAAATTGCCCAAGCTATTTTTGACGCCTGTGTGAGTTTACTTTATTTTTTATTTGTAAACCACATTACATCTATCTCTCTCAGTTACCCAACACGATAGAACAGCATAAATCCATAGATCTACGGATAGCATAATTCAAATATATCAACTCTTCAAACTCTTGTGTATTTATTCAGAGACCAGAAGAACAAATCAATTTGAGTGGCAACTCGGTTTATCGTGTGCTCTAGCTAGTGTAAAGCGCGGCGCGCGCAAGGATGGGGGGTTGCCAATAGGGAGGGTTCTATCCACGCAAAAAAAATTGTATGTACAAAGCGAGAGTGCCATTCATACAAGTTACCTCATAGGAACTGGGAAGCGTACTCTCCGCTATGCTGGTGAAGAGATGGCTGAGCGCGCGCGACATGAGCCCGGTCATGGTGTGGGTCTTGCCGGCGCCCGTGGCTCCGTACGCGAACACGGCGCCCGCGAAGCCCTGCAGGGTCCCTCCCACCAGCGGCGCACATACGGACTCGTATACTTCTTCCTGGATACAAAACAAGTTGATTACGACGACGTCAAACAAACCATTCGTGTTTTTACCTCATATAGCATTAAAAAAACTTCAAGAAAAGAAAACTGATATAAAACAAGCCGAATTTAATTTTTTCTAATAAGTAGTTAAGTAGATTGAAAAATTTTAATATTTATTTTATAGAAAAGTGCAAGAAAAATATTACGAAGAAGAAACATTACAAAGGCGAACTTATCCTTTAAGGGACCGGCATACTTATCCTCTTAGAGCCAACCTTTGTTAAAGGTAGAAAACTTAATTACGGAGACCGACAAAAAAAAGCTACAATAAACATGGTGGAATATCGTACAATCACAAAACGTTCACTAGAAACTACTGAAAAAACATGGCAACGCAATTAAAATCAAGACACGCCATTTTACCCCAAAATACAGCATTGTCTTAAATTCGATTGTACTTTTAAGTACCTAAGTTTAACCTTCTAAATCCAGATTAATGACAATGCGGCCTGTGGCCCATAGTAGCAGTAGTATTTCAACCTAGTTGGGGGTTAGGTAGAGGTATCGTAAATGCTACCCATGCGACTGGAAAACTCTTACTGCAGTCGGCCTTGCAGTGGATGTCAACAACTAACTAGCCTTCATTACTATGGTCGTAAAAATAAAAATTAATGTTATGGGACGTACGGAGAACGGAGAACTTAATTATACCTAGCTGCTGTATTTTTATTTTCATAACACTGCAGTAAATAACTGAAAAAAATTAAGTACCCAAACTCATTTAACATGCACTAGAACTCGGTATATAATTTGCATCAAGAATGAGTAAATTACCTAATACAATTAAAGATTTAGGTATCGTTAAGGCATCTCTATCATAAGCCGTGATAGCCCAGCGGTTCGAACTGTGGCCTCTCAAGCAGAGGGTCGTGGGTCGTGGGTTCAAACCCCGGGCTCGCACCTCTGAATTTTTCGGAATTTATGTGCGATATCAAATTTGATATTTATCACGAGCTATTCGGTGAAGGAAAACATCGTGAGGAAACCTACACAGAGCGACGAAGTAATTCAATGTTGTGTGTGAAGTTCCCAATCCGCACTGGGCCCGCGTGGGAACTATCGCCCAAGCCCTCTCATACTGAGAGGAGGCCTGTGCCCTGCAGTGGGACGTATATAGGCTGATGATGATGAAGGCATCTCTCCTAATTGGACACTTTTTCTTGAAGAACTTTACTTCCTGCGGCTTTAGCCAGCTGTTTAACGTTTTAAGAGTCATCCACAATTTCATCAGACTTTGGGCATTTAGGATACTCATTATCATTATTACCTGTGTACTGTCTTCTGAAAAAACATGGTCGTAGACGTAGTGCTTGTCGTTCACTCGCCGCTGTCGCAACACATCTCGTCGGCTGTCGGACTCTTCCTCCAGAACCAACATCTGTTTACATAAATAATTCAATTTACCAATAACAAAAGTCGAATTATTGAACACAAATTGTTTTTTAATGTTGTGCCGTGGCCACACCCAATGTCATTACCATGGGCTTTGTCCACAAACGTCGTTTCAATGTAGGAAGGTACCCACGATAAACGATCAAGCTGCATTCAAAACACAACGAAGTAAATGATGTTAGTTCTGTCTGATCGTTTGAAACCTTAAATCTCTACAACTCGAGTAAATAATGTTAGGTTATTGGCCTTAGATGGCTTTTGTTTAAGTCAGATACTTATGGCGTGACAAATTCGTGTGTGACATGGTATGACCCCGTTGCACACAGAATTCGCTGCACTAAGTATGTTTTTTTTCTAATATGTACCTACCTAGGTGAGGACAGCAAACTCACCTAGTTATAACGTCTACCAAGTGATGAACTTGTCAAGGTAAGTGGGTGAACAGGAGTAGGTACTTTAGAGATGATTTCAATTTAAAATTTAATGTTTTATTTAATAATTTTAATAAAAAAAACCGACTACAAAGTAGCAATATCCTGAAAGAATACATCTGTCTATGTATAGGAAATACTTCCAATAGAGAGATCTCTCTCCAGGCATAGAGTTGGTAGTCCAGAGGAAGATGGAAGTTGTATTTAAGCAACTGAACGTCGATATTTATCGCCATTTACATTTCAAAGGAAGATTATTTCTTCTTTTGTCTAACTTGACTTAAAAATTATGCTAAAAGTGGCTACGAAACGTCAAATAACCATGTTTTTTTCTTTGGGTTTCATGTATTTTGCCTACCCCATTTCGTACTACAAGCGTGACGTATGTACGAATCTGCACGTAAATTTCAATGCATTAACAATTTCATATGTATGCGTGTATGTAACTCTTTATTGTGTAAAAAAAAACATGTCGAAATAGCAAATTCAGAACAATACAGAAGTACTTAGGCGACGAACATATCCCTTAAGGGATCTCTTCCTGCGCACCTTCAAGCGATTGACAAAACACGTTAACTTAGAGTACACTCTCAAGAAAGAAACAAAGTTGAGAATGAAAAATTGATAAGTTCCTCTATATCTATATAGTCACGCCTGTATTCCCAAATGGGGTAGGCAGAGCACACAAAACGCTACATAAGACAACCTAACATAAATAAATATAATATACACACTCTACACAAAATAATAGCGACTCTACCAATAACACTCCATTTTAAGGAGGAAAAAAAATTAGGTAAGTATGCGAAATTGAGGTTCAATTTTCCTGGCGAAGAAAAAACTAGTTAAACGTCGTATTATCCGCACTCTTATACAAAACGTCCTATAATTCTGCGCTTTTATAGTGAATACTGAACAAACTTATAATGTAGGAAATTATTTCGTAAACGCCGACGACTTGGAAACTTTGAATTGCTATTGTTTGTAACGTACCCCTAACTGCCGATAATTTAGACATTCTATGAATAAATTGGTACAAGTATCAATTGAATGAATTTTCTGTATTTTGTGTAAAACGGCTGGTTTGTAATAAATAAGTACCTACGTACACGTACGCGCCTTTATTCCCAAATGGGGGAGACACACGAAACTCTACATAGATACAGCCATGAAAAATTTCACGCTTCACAAACACTTTTAGCATAATTTGAATGTACCAAATTAGATAAAGCAGTAAAATAATGACAGATCGATAGCCTTTCGCCTAAGATATATCTACTTTGATCTATTTTTAACCGACTTCAAAAAGAGGAGGTTCTCAATTCGACCTATTTTTTTTTTTTGTGTATGTTACTCGATAGCTCAGAGACCCGTGGACCGATTTTCAAAATTTTTTTTTTAATCGATAGGGCATAACTCGAAATTGGTCCCATTGGCACGACGCCAGGATCTGATGATGGAATCTTGGAGAAATCGAGGGAACTCTTCTAATTTTATATGGAGATGTACGGCGTTTTCGGTAATTTGTGGATGAAGTCAAGATTTTACATTCAGTAAACAGAATACTTTCAAAATATTGCTAATTTGAAGTCGGTTTTTTTTTGTTTAAAATTATCCTTACATACATACATCACGCCTGTATTTCTTAATGGGGTAGGCAGAGCGCACGAAACGCTACACAGCAAAACCATGACTATTTCACGTTTCGTGGCCACTTTAGCAAATCTTTTTTTTTTTGTTTTGAGTTGGCAGGTTGCTAGCCTATCACCTAAAATATGCCTTACCTAATTCCTTAGCCGCCTCATACCACATCCACGGAAGAAATGGAGAGGTGTTATTCTAAACCCGACACCACACGAAATTTCCTTAGTCGTCTCTAAATAAGTAGGTAGGTGTACCGATACCGATACATTAAGTGAAAATACGTAGGTAGGTAATTTATTAACAAGACTACATACCTAATCGGGTAACGTCATCTTATCTCAATAATAACGTTCGCAAAAGTTAACCATCGCATTACATCATTAATTGTAATACTTATTTACGTAACTGTTTTGTTTTCGACGCCAAAACAATCGGTACAACTGTTGCAGTCTAAAAGACTGTCGACGTGTGGGAATTGCAACGTGAGCTGTAATAAATCGCGATATAAAAATGTTAACGTGATGTGAGCTGGGAGAAATCAAGGTGAAGGTGACAGGATACATCAGAATACGTCCAAAGTTTCGGTACATAATTTTACCTACCAAGAAATTACACAGCATCTATCTCAAGCGACCTCGTTAGATAAGTACCTAAGTGCCTAGCGTACACTGTTTTTCAAAAATCTAAACAAATGCTAACCATAAGCTAAGACAATATGAATTCGACTGCGGAGCTAGTAGGAGAGAACATATATTATTTAACCACAATATTTACTGATAGGTAGGGGAAGGTGGTCACCATTCGTACGCGGGGCACATACGTACAGGTAATCTAACAGAAAAACTAAGCGGCACACAAGCAC
>BHDV01069711.1:92271-109710 GCA_005406045.1 Adoxophyes honmai | reverse complement strand
CCCTTCGTGCGCGAGTCCGACTCGCACTTGGCAGGTTTATTTTGTATGGGAAGTCAAAGTAGTCCCCTGGGAAACCAAAAAAAAACAACAAATTTATAACCATTTCTTGTTTTATATGATGTTACTAGTTTAATTATTCACTTAGTCAGTTGTACCGTACTCTTTAATTAACTGGTTTGGGATAATTTAATCGTTATGATTTTTTCTTTCTGCGGGACACCATTTGACAAAGAATAGTTGATCGACCCAGATATAGATTTCGCACAGTAGGTACAGTTCAACATCAGTTTTGGACAGAAAAAACTAACACCTCTTTAAAAGGTATACAAATATACAAAGTAACAAAAATTACATGCTAAACTTCATAACTTAAGGTAACTATGTTGAAGAAGATATACCTTATTCATTGAAGTAGGTACAAGTTTAAGTCGAAAATTTGGAATGTTAGACATACAAACTTGATACATATCATACAGTGCCTGGGGCAAAAAGTTTAACACCCCTGTCAAATAATTTGAAAAGGTATCTAGCAGGTTTCATATCAATAGTGTACATGTGTTCTTGGTCCAATTTTTGGCCAGGATGCTTGATTGTCAAGTGTCCTGTTACATCAGCACTCCACCCCGAAGAAAGGTTTCCCACTTCTAAGATAGTGTAGGCTGTGTGGCACAACAAGTTCGCCATCACATGGGTTACATCATCATCACTAGCCACATTACAGTGAAACAAGACGAAGGAACTGGAATCCAGCCTACCCAACTTAATAATATTATTACAAAACTTATTTACATCTCTTAAACTGTATTGCATGTCAAACAAGTGAGAAACACCATCAAATATAATATTAACTACTCCATTATTTGCTCTCATTGAAGTCAAAGTTTCTTGAACACTACAAAATATGTTTTCAAGAGAGTCAGGTTCATTTGCCAGCAAAAGGTTAACTAGTATCTCATCTAATTTAAAGATATTTATTATTCCTGAGTCTACATGTTTCTGCAAATTGTAGGTCATCTTGAGCCCTACATTCTGGTAATGGAGAAGAGAATTGTGAGTTGTTATTAATAACACAGCTTGCTTGTTTTTAATGCAGTGTCCCAGGATACAGCTAGTGATAAATGAACTATCACATCCATTTATCTCCTTAGCAACAAGAATTCTGTTGGTTTCTATTGTTTTGTCCAGCTTAAGACTCGATATTAAATCTGACGACATCCTGCAAAGTGAGAATAAATCTAATCAAAACAAAAATTTATTGATTCAGCATAAAGTTATGTAACATAAATATAACAAGAATGACAGTGATTATGATCGACGATAAGCGTCGCGCCACCGGCAGTTGTTCGTTACAGTCGAATCGTAACTCGCGCCTCGGTGGTCTGGTGCACAACAGTAATATTTTAATAACTTATGCCAAAATAACTGACTCATTTTAATACAAACAGTGAGAAATTTAGTCTGCAACTGAAATGAAAAGGAATAGTTTACTTTAAAACTGAACTTAATTCAGAACAATTAACTGCTGAAAGATTGATTTATTTTAATCATAATTCTTCTGTCTTTCTGTCTGTCCACATTCAATGAGTTAAATTTTCAGTATTTCTATTGCAGTCTGTTTGTCGCATTAAAATCTCAAAAATAAACTATACTAAATATGTGAAGTGTCGGTAAATTTTCTGTTATTTTACAGAACGCGCAAACAAATAAATGGAGGCTTGAAATGAACCAATTTTAAAAAATTTGTATCAACGAACCAATAAAACTGTAAGTACTCACCTACTGCGTGATGAAGCAGTTGATTTACTTTAAATTAAATATACAGAACCCGTCTTGTGGTTTAGTGTATATAGATTCAATTTTTCCGCATGTCCTTGGTCGCAGAGATAAAAATATTATTTTTGTCTAGAAGACAATTTTGAGGTTATAGAGTTGTGTTTGTTCAAATCCCATTAGTCTTATAGTCTTGTGATAATTTCTTATCATGCGAACCATGAACTTGCAACTCGTTGCTCAACAACGATACCAAAAAAAATGTGCTAAAATAGTACATTGAGCAACTAGGGGAGGAACTGGAACATTATTAACGAGAGGCTGTTAGAAGCCCGACGCCGCAGGCGGAGGGCTTTTATGCCTCGAGTTTATAATGTCCTTTACTCCCCGTGTTACACACAATGTTTTTCATCACATTTGCGAGGAAAAACTAAAAATTAAAGAAAATTCATGACATCACGTCACCGCGCCGCGTTATTCCTTTTGCGTTGTCACTGCTGTCAGTGCGTTCAGGTCTATTGTCACTTTTTTAATCATATACCACAGACAAGAACTATGTTTTGTATAGAATTCGAATGGTCATACAGCCAGATTCTACCTAAAAGGTTCAAACAAATTTACGAAAAATGCATATTTAAAACGCGTCGACATACATCCAACGTATTAAATTAATACAGTTTCATAATGCATACATTAATTTTGCATTTAAAAATTGGCCCTAAAGTTTTAATAGCAGAATTTTTATTTTTACATTTGTAACCTCCTTAGTCTGAACTAACGTACCTATACTAACTTTTGCAATTTTTAAAACTAAACTTTACCTCCCATAGGATGTAATGATAACTCCCGCGGTTACAATTTAGGCCTTTGTACTAAAGGAGACGCTCTTGTAATAACACCATTGACGAGCAAGTGTGATGAAAAATATTTTTTAATACTATAATGTCAACATAGATATTATTCAGTATCTAAATTTAAATAATTACAATACAGGTACTGAAGTTTAATAATGAGACCATTGTTTGTGGTTTGATTTTTGATTCAGAACATTTTTAATTTCATTTTTTTTTTTTTTAATTTGTCCGTTAGGACAGGCTAAGGTCAGGGACCATACTGCCTCGTCTTCAGTAGTTATATTATAATATTATTATTCAGTTATTAAACCTAAACCTAATCTAGACCTAACCTAAACCTAAACCTAAATCATTAGAATGCGAGGGTGGTGAAGTACGCATTCTAATGCTCAATGGAGTTTAGCACGAGATGAACAGTCCAAAGCAGACGTAATCGCGGGAGGGCGATTCCCTTTACTTTTCACATTCCCTTTAATGTTCATGGGTAATTGACACATTATTGCACTAATTCCACCACATGACCACACTAATACAATAATAGCCACTACATGTTAATTAGTTGAATTGAAAAGCAAAGAGCATACTACTCTGTCAGTTTCCCGCGCAAAACTCTTTTTAATTTCATTTTGAGAGATGACATGACAGTGACAGTGACACTTAAAGCCCTAACAGACGACCTGGTGCTGGTTTGGTCCGAACCAACCGAACAAATGTTCGGCCAACCGCTGAACACACGTTCGAATTTGGTTTGGAGCCAACCAAGTTCGTGGTTCGGACCAAACCAGGTCGTCCAAAACACAACACGACAGCCAAATGTGAACGGGGCGTAAATTCCATTTCGCACCTTAAGTATAACAATTCAAAAATATGCTTTTTTGGACAATATTTACTCCAAAATGAATAAAAAAGTACTGATTGAAACAATGTTTGTAAATAAAATAAAATATGTAACATCATCTGGTTTCTGAACACAACCAAACGAACAGCTGTCTTATGTCAATGTCAGGCTGTGCTAGACGTCACTAAACTTGTTGACATTGACACAGCGACAGCGCAGTCGAGAGTCGCCCCAACCGACTTGCAGTCTTGCACACGGCCGACCTGATATCACGCTGTTCGTAGGTACCCTGTAAAAAACCGTGCCATGTTTCCATCGCATGCAAGCTTCTTATCAATGAACCATAACTTAAATTTCGCTTCTTCTTATTAATTAAATTACAATAATGTTGAAGTGCTTGAGTTTTGATCATATTTGTGCATGTTTAAATTTTCGTGAATATTAATTGGAATAATGTTGTCAATGACATAAATTACACATAATCACATTATATTATCGCAAATCTCGGAAGCCTTATAATCTTTCATAATATTGGCGTAAGTTTATTCAGTCAACACTTTGTACATCAGTGGTAAAGTAGGCAATAGGAGTAGCATGTATTAAAGAAGTTAGTATTTTAAACTTTTATTATCTGGAATATCACCTGCATTATTATACATTTTCAGAGGTATGACGGCGCAACCACCTGTTCTGGTATCAAGATGGTATTTCGGCGGCCTGGCTTCTGCTGGAGCAGCCAGCATCACTCACCCACTGGACTTGCTCAAGGTCCAAATGCAAACACAAAAAGGAAAAGGAGATTCTCTACTGAAACTAACAGCACATATATTGAAAAAACAAGGTATTCCTGCTTATTTTATTCTATTAGAAGCAATATTCAGTTAGGTACATAAAACTCTGTCATGAGTTCATGATTATTTAGTGTTATTATAGGTGCCTGATTTTTTTGGGCCTGAAGTCAACATGAAAGTTCTTTAGTGCCATGTACTGTGTAAAATGATTGTCATAATTTGACCTCGACATTCAGATAGTTATTTATTACTTGCATTTTCCTATTACAAGTCCATTATCTTTCATCTTTTTCTTCCATGTATGATGAGAGTGACGAATGTTAGTGAAGCGAAAGAAATATGTCTGAATAGAAGCAAATGGTGCTCTGTTGTCTCTGCCTAACCCGCAGGGAATAAGGTGTGACGGATGTATGTATGTATGTATCTTTCATCATAAGTCATAACTGACAATTCAGTATTTCAGTATGAAATTCAGTCACATAGTTTCAAAACTTTTTCTGAAGTGAGTGAATTTAATCTTTCAGGCATTATGGGCCTGTATACAGGCATATCTGCATCCCTCGCACGTCAGCTCAGTTACTCCACTGCTCGATTTGGAATATATGAAGTTGCCAAGCAGCAATTCACTCCCAAAGATGTAAGTTACAGTTTTAATAATGGACTTTATATGAACCATGTTGAAATTCTACTCAGCATGAAATAGTAAAGAAAAAAGACAGAATCTTTCAAACTAGCATTAGTGACTTATTTTATTACCGTATTTCAGGGTAGTGCACTACCATTTTACATGAGTGCATTCCTAGCAGGGCTGGGTGGGTTTGCTGGAGGACTAGTTGGCAACCCCGCAGACTTGGTCAATGTTAGAATGCAAAATGACATAAAATTACCAGCTGAACAAAAAAGAAAGTAAGTGAATTTTTGCACTAGTCTCATAATTCAACTCGGCTCATATCTACAAGGTGGCAAGAAATCGACTGTAAACATTTTAAGCAGGCAACTGGTATACGCGTCTGAAAACCCATATGAAGTTTTGTTCCCCGAATTTTCATGTAAAAAAAAAGTTACTAAAATCTGAAAATATTGCCTAGTTTTTGTACCGCGGCTCTTAGTTGACCGCCTATCATCGCAATATCAAACTAGAGATCAAAAGTTGCACTGGCGTCGCCGTCGCACCGGGGGGGCGCGGGCGCGCGCATGCAGGTGTGCCCGCTGGGGCTGTACTGAGCCTACTTTATGCGGAACTTGCAGAGCCGTATAAACTAGGCAACGCACAGGGCGCATCGACCTGAAAAGCGATGAAACATTTGTCTCTCATAAGGTAAATTTTAAACATTTATACGTAGGAAACATTTTGCAGGAAGTTCAGACCGACTACTAGCTAAAATATTTACGGTCAATTTCCGGCCACTGACATACCACATAGAAGCACTTGATTGAAATTATATTCTTAAATTTTTCACGACTTGATAACGGGTTTTCATGAAATTACACACATGTTTTACTATATTTTATACCTGAAATGTAAAATCTTTCCACAAAAGTGGATTTTTATGAAAAATGTAAATGCCAATTAAAGTGTAAATATTACAAACATTTATATTATTTTCAGTTACAAAAATGTATTTCATGGGATATACTCAGTGGCGGCGAAGGAAGGTATTCTGCAACTGTGGGCCGGCGCCTCCATGAACTGCAGCCGGGCGGCGCTCATGACCATCGGCCAACTCTCCTTCTACGATCAAATTAAAGCCTTGCTACTCACCACGCCATACTTTGGAGATAATGTTGTTACGCACGTCACTTCTAGTTTGTCAGCAGTAAGTTTAATTACTTTAAATTAGATTTATTCTATGTAAGCCCTTTTCACGGATTCTAGAATATCTCACAAGTAATTCTACTGTGGCGGAAACTTTTAAGTATATTGTTTTTATTGG
Source organism: Adoxophyes honmai (assembly GCA_005406045.1). Lineage (NCBI taxonomy): Eukaryota > Metazoa > Arthropoda > Insecta > Lepidoptera > Tortricidae > Adoxophyes > Adoxophyes honmai. The sequence goes on along the minus strand of BHDV01069711.1, from coordinate 103,523 downwards.
AAACAAACTTTTTTACCCGACCACCAAGGACGGGTATAGTTTTTGCAGGCGGATCGTTAATATTGTAGCGCCCCAGCGCCATATATACGTATACGTCGAACAGCCGAACTAAACTATCCTACATCTCGCTAACGAAGTTTCGACGAACGGTTGCGTAAATACAACTTTCAACTTCCTCTCTGTGGACTTCGGTCCCCAGGCATAACATCTGTCTGTAGAGAGATCTCTCTATTAGAGTCTTTCCCACAGTGGTGACCTTCGACTTGGACACTTGACGCAACGTTCCTCGACAATCTCGACATACCTACATCGACCTACCTACATCATAACAACAACGCTGTCACAGCAAGCCAGACTTACGGCACTCGTGCACCACTAGCATGTTGCTAACCTCCATGCCCGGTGTCTACAGTGTCCATCCAACTACCTACACTGCTAGCTACGCATTCAACGCGGCCCTCACGTAGCTCTAGGTACGCACTCCGCCAATCACATCGGATTCGAGCAACTCGCTCTCCGACAATCGCGGTGGATCATCGCTCGCTAACGCGGCTTGAGCTTACAACTGGCCCTTGCAATCTCCCACTGCACTGCGATGCCTCACCAACCTCCGGTCTAAAAGGAGGGCTGATGTAGCGCCCCAGCGCCATATACGTCGAACAGCCGAACTAAACGATCCTACATCGCGCTAACGAAGTTTTGACGAACGGTTGCATAAATACAACTTCCAACTTCCTCTCTGTGGACTTCGGTCCCCAGGCATAACATCTGCCTGGGGAGCGATCTCTATTGGAGTCACAATATGATTGGGAATGAATCGTAACCGTGATTGATTTGATAAGAAAATGATTGTGGAATCTTAAAACCTTAATTAAATATGAAATCATATCGATTCAGTAAGTCGGCACCTACAGTGGTCTTATCTTTACGTTACAGGGAGCTATCGCGACTACAATGACTCAACCAGTTGACGTACTAAAGACGAGGGCAATGAACGCCAAGCGCGGAGAAGTGAAGAGTGTGATTAAACTCGTACTGAGTACCGCCAAGGAGGGGCCGACCGCTTTCTACAAGGGATATCTCCCAGCATTCGCGAGACTCGCTCCTCACACTATTCTTACGTTCGTGTTCTTAGAACAGCTAAGGATGAACTTTGGCTACAAAAAGGCGTAAAATTTAATATTTATCTCGAGCGAGGCGCGTTTTTAAAGTGTTCATAAATTGGTAGGTACTTTAAAAATAATAAGTACAGTCAGCAACGAAACTCGCTGAACACAATCCGTACCATCCGTACCAATATATAAATGTGAAAGTGTGTTTATTTGTTTGTTTGTTTGTTTGTCCGTCTTTCACGGCTAAACGGAGCGATGAATTGACGTGATTTTTTAGGTAGAGATAGTTTAGGGCATGGAGAGTGACATAGGCTACTTTTTATCCCGGAAAAAAATAGAATAGCACCTCCCCCTTTCTTCCCGTGGGTGTCGTAAGAGTCGACTCTGGGAAAGGGTTAGTGTATTGTGGGCGATGGGCTAGCAACCTGTCACTGCAATATCACGTTTAACCATCTGATTACCCTGAAAATGCTAAACGTGGCACTAGATTTTTGAATTCATGTCTGAAGGTTTCTAGTATAGTTTAGAACTGCCAAACGAATATGTTCAGCAAGTTTTGATATGTTACCGGTTAGGCTAATTACGTAAACATGTTCACCGACTTTTATAAAAATAATGTATATCGACTTTTACATTTCCAAATGTCTACCGAGAATTGTACAACAATCAGATCAGTTACATATGAACTTATACAGTGTACAGGTATTTTGAAAATTTGGATGTGTTCATGTACTTTCGTTGCTGACTGTACATAAAATGCAGCGTTAAGCGTAACTTTGATAAACTAGTGAATGTTACAAACAAGACAATTTTGTGATGTAACAAGTTGTTATGTGTAGATCTTTTTAGAAGGATTTAGACCAGTCAATCTAAGCTAAGCGGCGTAACTCTAAGCAATGTTACCGGAAGGACCTAAAATGTTGCAATTCAAAGTGTTTTAAACATATTTTTTATCACTTTTATCAAAAATTATTAGTTTATGCGACTCTAGTCTTCCTGCTGTAAACAGCAACAAACCAACAAATTAAAACCAGTCCAAAAGTTGTAGAGAACAAACGATCTGTCACAATGGAGTATGTATTTTAAGATATTTATTTTGTTAAAGATGTTTATCATTTTAACCATAATCTGTTATTTGTTTTGTAAATCTTTACACATTGTTGTTTCTGCATTTTTAATGAAACTTACCTGTAGATAAATAAGATAATATTTTTGTGATGTCTCAATTTCTTAACAATGTGGTTTGTTGACCACATAAATTCCATAATTTATTTTATGCTATCATTATTACTTATCATATTTTAAGTACGTGCCTACCTGTAAAAATAAAAAGTATACTTAACAATATAATGGCCAAATCAATTGTAATAATAGTCTGCAGTTTTAGCGTATTATTTAATATTAATGTGATTACCTGATTACGTCTATGCCGTTTACATTGTCATAATTATTGTTAGGTAAAATAACGCAAGGGGGGACATGAAACGCCTCTTAAATGATTCCATTACGATCAGTAAGGTTAGAAAGATTTTTGATACGTTTACTTGCCCCTTAAACATTCCTGTGAAAATAGACGAATGGCTACGGCCTTGTGTTAATTGGCCGTTGTTAATAGATTACGGGAGTACAGCGACAGTCGTGTGTGCGCCAACAAGCTACCTAATTTACTTAATTTTGGAGTGTCATATTAATGGACCGGGTCGAAGTATGAACAACTTCTATTATAATAATTTGTCACGCCGTGTAACGTTATAGCTAGACAAAAGAGCGAGGTAATCTTAGTTTGGTCAAGACAAGACTTTGAGATAGGATGTTTATGACGCGATGCCAGTGCGTCGCGTACTCACGCAACGTACTCAGGCGGGCCATTGCCGCATAATGGAGACGTAGCAGTGATATTTTATTTTAATAGCATGACTAAACCATTCGACTGATGTGTCGCTGGTAAGGGGGCGGGGCGTCCATAAATTACGTGTCGCTTTATATTTCACATTTCATGAGTTTACCTGATACGACAAAAATTAAGATTTTTTAGGTTTTCAAATTATTTTTCTTTTTACAATAACAATCTGAGATTGGGGGTTGGGGGAGGGGGTTAAATAAAATCTCATGGCATCTCACCAGGGAGGGGGGAGGGACAGAAAATTAAAAAAAAACGCCACACGTAAACGCTCCCTAAGATTGAGGCTATTATAAGCCGTCGTTCACTCATTGTGTGACGATCCGCTTTTTTCAATTGTTCATCAGCATTTTTAAATTTTATAGTTCGTTTGACGATAATAATAAACATAGTAGGTATAAGTAGTTAGCTACTCGAAATTATGAAGATGTATGGTAGTCAATATTAGTTTTGCGTAGCAAATGACGCTGCGATAATTAGGTACTGACAATTAGCAATGGTCTATTTACACTTGTCGGGCGCACATTTCATTAGTCTCAAATAAATCTGCCGACGAATGTTGACGATAAAAACAAAAACAGCCTTTACACTTGCCAGACTATGTGGTGGTCTGTGTGTAAACGAGCCACTAAACATCACTTGTATTCGTATTGTGGTTGTTAAGCCAATGAACTTGTTTAACGCGCTCGGCTTATGCTGATGTCTCATTTGGAATGTCCCAGCATCCCGTTGCGGTGAATACCTACGTCCGCTGGTGCAGTGATTAGCCGCTCTGTAATTGGTCGATGCAATGCAAGGTTCATGGAGGTTTATTTGTCAATCGTTTAATATAGATAAACGATAAAGCGAAGCCTAGCGCGTTGGACAGTAATGTCAGGTTACCTAGGTACAAAAGAATAAATAGAATAGACTGGACTAAATCACCGTTCCATGTCGTGAGATGTATTTTCTATTCTCATCATGAGTCACTTCTTCGTAGTAAGAATTGATATTTATTGTTAAAAAAAATATAGGTAATTGTAACGCTAATGCATTAAAAATGCGCGCGAATCCTTGGATATCATTCCTTGTTTTATATTTGTTCTTCTAATTTCGGATTTTAAATTGTTATATTTTTATCCATTTTTAGCACGAATTTAGTTTTTTGAGAATGTTTCTATTTATTAAATTTCATTTACGTTGTTTAAGGAATCATTCTTTGTATCCAAAGGTACATCTATTTCATAGCAAATTTTTGACTATTAGTGAAAACTTAGTTCAATGAATGTTAAAATATATAAATTAGTTGAAATTAAACTGCCTTTGATTTCCCCCAAAAAGTTATTTTAAATTAAACAACTTCGTAAAATACACATGTTGTATTTCAAACGAGATTCAATGTTTTACAATAAGTATAGTTTGATTTGATGACAACGTAACAACATTATAATTTGTAAATCGACAACATCAAAACAGTTAAGGCAACTACGAAGTAATTAGCATTACAATTGTATCCACCCTGCCCCATTACCTAAAACATTAGAAAATTACAGAGGGTTAGGATCAATGACCTTTTTACGCATTATTATATCATTAAGTAACAAGTATCAGATAGTAGTCAGCACCAGACGTCGTTACGGTCAACGGGTCAAAAATACACATGCACTTATTGCCTCAATATTACAGATCGTGTTTATACGTTTATGGCATTTTGACCGTGTCGATATCTTTGTTGCTGACTGCACTATACGTATGCGTCAATAACTTGTTACGATTATTCACCAATCTAAAATTTAAGTACGATTTTAAATTTATTGTACCTAAATAGCTCCTAGTTAAGTTGTGCATCACACTGTTACAATGAGTGCTGTCTTAAAAACTATGATGGCCATAGGTACCGTTTCCGAATTTAACCTTTATTTCCCCTACCCAAAAGGCAATCGCTTGCACTGCGTCATTTTAAATAGAAAACTTTCATTCTAAAATAATCCTTAAACTCCTTTGCACAAAATGCAGTCCACTACTCAATGACATGGTGTCACTCGTACCCATGCGACAGATCTAAGGCGATTTTGAAAGACTGCCATCTAACGGTTGGGCCGCAAACTACGAACATCTGCTTCGCGGTTAGTCAGGCCTGGCGCGCAGCATGCGGCACTGGCCAGCAGGCTCTATGGTGATGGTGGCCGGGCCTTGCATCCACGGCTCGCCGTCCACTTGCATTGCGCAGGACCCATTCAGTTCAATCTGGAAGAGGTCCGACGTTCACCTAATTAGAGTTACATCAGCAAATTTTCAAAGCTCAAATCATATGCCGATTGCGACGTCACCATTGTCGGTGATGCAGTAGGATATTTTTATGGTTTTTGTGAAACTAAAATTTAAATTAATTAATTTAAACAGGTTTCAGGTCACGTTTAACCATCTGGTTACCCTGAATTTGCTAAACGTGGCACTGGATTTTTGAATTCATGTGCTCTGCCTAGCCCTCTTGGGAATATAGGCGTGAGAATATGTATGTATGTATGTAATTTAAACAGGCTTTACTTTGCGGAGATATGATTTCACCTAATTAAAATTGAACTGAATTTCAATGACAAATAACTGAAGCGGCAATCACACTGAGCCGTTCGCCGTATACTAAACTAGCTGTGCCCGCGACTTCGTCCGCGTGGAATAGGTACCTAGTTATTTTGGGCGTAACCTTTTTTTGCAATAAAAGGTAGCCTATGTCCTTTCTCAGGGTCTAAAGATAGTCTGTGCCAAATTTCAACAAAATCGGTTGAGAGGTTTAAGCGGGAAAGCGTAACAGAGAGACAGAGTTACTTTCGTACTTATAATATTAATATTAGTAGGCATAGTAGGGAAATAGGGATAGTAGGGATGAGGTGACCGCAAAAGCGTAAGTGAACGACTCAGTGTGATTGTAGCTTAAATTTCTTAAAATAGATGAATAAAAGTAAGTCACACATTAAACATGTGTTTCTTATAGATTTTTATTCGATGTTACAGGCCAGATTCAGTACTTAGAATAAACCGAAATAGAGGACTTACCTTTATTTTTTTTGCCTGTGCGAACCGGTAGGGCTCTGCCAGCCCGCACTGAAGTCGCGCTATGTGGAATGAGGACGATATGCCAACAACCTGCCGACAATCAGTCATTTTAATTCCTACTCATTATTGTCGCCGCATTTTTTCTTCATTAAAAACAAGACATTTTTAAATTACCTCTAGTTTTCCATCTTCAATACTCTGCTCTTCTACGTCACCATCGTTTCCCATGTCTGAAAATATATAAGTTCGAAATGAGATTATAGAGCGGATGGGAATGTCAAAAATCAACATTAAAAAACGCACGTTTCATACATCAATAATTTTAAAAACTCTTGACCTGATTTTGTTGAAATTATGCTAAGAATTATCGCGAGATCTTTAAAAAATCGCAAACAAATCAATTACAGTTACAGCAATAGCAATATGCACGCGCACACAGCGGTCCCGCACCGCTCTTGTTCTGAACACAATTAACTATTTCGAGCAACAGGACCACGTATATATAGCAGGTGTGCATAGGCACTTGTAGTGCTCTAGCGCCCACCTATCATCGAATAGCTCGTTGATTCCCAAAGTAGGTGAAAAAATAATTTATTCTCTAAATGGGCAGTAGACATTTAGACAAAATAAATTTGGGAACCTCTGGATAATACCAGGGCGCTGAAATTTTCGTCAACTAAGTAGTAAGCTATAAATCACATACTTAAAATCCAAAATTTCAAGTCTGTAGGTAATTCGGTTCCGAAGTTAAGCGAAAGCAAAGTTTCGCATTTTCGAGAGTCACTCACTCACTCTCTGGAATAGCCGAACTGAACGATGCTACATCCCGCTAAGGGGTCATCCATAAAGTACGTCACACTTTCAGGAGGGGGGGGGGTCAGTGTTTTGTGACACTTGAACAAAATTTCTGTAATTTTCATTGTAAAACGTGTGACATAGGGGGAGGGGGGGGGTCTAAAATTCCCCAAATTTTGTGTGACGTATTTTATGGATGGCCCCTAATGGATTTTCGGCGTTCGGTTGCATAAATACATTTTCCAACTTCCTCTTTGCGGACTTCGATCCGCAGCCATAACATCTGCCTGGAGAGAGATCTCTCTACTGGAGTCTTTGCCCACACACTCACTCCAGCGCGTCGCAGCCGCCTCGCCCAGGGACACATACAGTGGTGGACAGATAATTAGAAACACTCCATACAATCACGAAAATATTAAAATGAACTAACGGTAGTAGCAAAAGAAACGCAAATAATTCATAATTAATTATGCAGCGATGTAGCCACAACATTAAAATATGGGTACAATGAAAAAAAATACATCAGAATTTTATAATTTTAGTGTAAAATGAGTTTATTTATTGATAACTTGAATTTCCGATAGTGGCTGTTTGGACACATAATTAGAAACAGGGTCACAAACATACTTTTTTCTTTTGAATAATTAAAAAAAACCTTTTTATTACTCTTTTGGCGGCAATTAACATCAACTTCAGTTACAACAGCAGTAAATTATGTTCAAAATGGGAATAAAATAAAAGTTATGAGGCGTCAACTCGCTAAGTAATTGTAAATCCGCGTTGGGACCGAAGGGGACATCCAAAAGAATCGTCAATCACTTAGGATGCACCATAAGAAGGTATTTCATACCATCGACCATTGCAAAAGACATGGAACTACTGAAAACCAAATTAGAAAGGCACGCCCAAAGAAAACATCGCCCAGAGAAGATTCGCTTATCGTACGGTAAGCGAATCTTCTCTTGAACAAGACCCGTTTATAGGCTCCAATGAAATTATAAATGAGGTTTACATATAACATGACTCCAAAAACGTGGAGTGTAGACTAGTACCCAGTCAGTATGATGAAGCGAAACTGTTTGAGGGGGTCTCTCAAAAGGTACCGTACCTACAGATCAACATAGAGATGAGATAATTAATTGCGAAAAAATACAGCAAGTGGACAATATAGAAATACTCGATAAAAAGTTTTATTTTCAGATGAAACTGAAAATAATATGGTAAATTCTGACTGAAAACGCTATATTAAACGTCTACCAAACCATGGTTTCAATAATAAATACACAAAAGTATGGTTAAGCATGGTGGTGGAAACATTTTGATTTTAGTTTCATCTGAAAGTAAAACTTTTTGTCTATTCCTTAACTGTCAAGTTGCTGTATTTTTTCGCAAATAATTATCTCATCTCTTTTTACTCTTCTGCAGGACCGGTACCTTTCGGGAAACCCTCCTATATAGTTTTACTTCAACTAACCGACTGGCTACTAGTCTTCACTTCACGTTTCTGGGGTCATAATGACGTGAAAACCTCATTTCAAATTTCATTGGAGCCCATGAACGGGTCTTGTTTAGCAAATAAGTGAATCTTCTCTGGGCGATTTTTTCCTTGCGTGTGTTTTTTTAATTTAGTTTTCAGTAGTTCTACGTATTTTGCAATGGATCTGATAGCATCCAAAGTGGTCGACGACTCTTTTCTATGTCCTCTTTCGGTCCAAACACGGACTTACATTTACTTAGCGAGTTGACACCTTATAACTTTTACTTTTCCCCATTTTGAACACAATTTACTACTCACCAAACTAAAGGTGATGTGTAATTGCCACAAGTGTAATAAAAGGGTTATTTATAATTATACAAAAGAAAAAAGTATGTTAGTTACCCTGTTTCTAATTATGTGTCCAAACGGTCAGTAACGGAAATTCAAGTTACCAATGTATAAAGTAACTTTACAGCAAAATGATAAAATTCTGTTGTCTATTTTTTCGTTGTATACATATTTTAATGTTGTGGCTACATTACTGCATAATTAATTATGCCTTATTTATGTTTCTTTTACTACTACCGCTAGTTCATGTTGGTTGTTTACGTGACTGTATGGAGTGTTTCTAATTATCTGTCCACCACTGTATAGCAGGTGTGGGAGGCACTCACTCCACAGCTGCACGCCGGCGCCCCAGCTCGGGATGTTGAGCGCCACGAGCGCCTGCAGCGGCGGCAGCGCGAGCGGCGCGTCGTCGGCGCGCACGCGCAGCCGCGTCTCCAGCGCGTCGCAGCCGCCTCGCCCAGGGACACATATAGCAGGTGTGGGAGGCACTCACTCCACAGCTGCACGCCGGCGCCCCAGCTCGGGATGTTGAGCGCCACGAGCGCCTGCAGCGGCGGCAGCGCGAGCGGCGCGTCGTCGGCGCGCACGCGCAGCCGCGTCTCCAGCGCGTCGCAGCCGCCCGCGCGCCACGCGCGACCCGCGCCCAGGAACACGTACGTCATCTGCCGACGAGTTCCAACAACGTTGCTTAGGTTGAATTTATTGTCACGCTGACGGACGACGGTCAGCGGTATTCGACAAAGAGAGCGTTTTGCTAAGCGGTGAGCGCTGATGATCGTCAGCGCCGCATACGAGGCAACACGCACCGCGCGTCAGCGCCCCTGAGCGGTCAGCGCCGAGAGCTTCTCACTCGACTCTACCTGCAGGGAGCATTTTAAAACGCTCCCTCTACATCAAACAAAGGTCTGAGCTTGTCAGCTCAGTACTAAAATTAGCCTTATTTAACAAATCGATCATGTGGTCTATTTGCTTTGTGACACAAAAAAGTTAGCGTAAGTAGAGATAGGTAAATTCAGTGGTGATGGGATGCGGGTCGGATTCCTCCTCGAGTGCCCGGGCGTTGCGATTCACTATAAGATTCACAGACAAAAATCTCACGTGGGGAGGCAACGTCCGGGACGGTACACCCTGGGCAACAACGGTTTATGTATTCATTTGTGCGTTAAAGCAAAAACCAGTGTTAACCAGCTGCTATCTGTAGGTATAGACATAGGCCAAATTTCGTTGTGCACCGCGACCGGCCTTTAGTATCAGACACGGCAAGGTAAGGTGGCCGGCCGAGCCAAGGCGGTGGCGCTGAAGTGACGGACGTCCTATGGCATTGGCGGAAGAGGGCAGGGGAATTCCAAAACCGCAATGCACGGTGCCACCACAGAGGAGCCCCATTCCGGGGCGGCGAGTGGAACCGGACCGTCCACACAAATGGCCCTGAACTAGATCGTGTGGTTTATAGAGGGTATGCCCACCTTTTGTTGGTGACCTGCCTGCGGGGATGAACCATGCTCATTTTCGTCAGGTAAAGAAAATACCTATAGAGGTGATTGAGTATGAATACTTAAAAAAAAAGTGGTCCTTACTTAGAATATCGAGGACATTACAATAAATGCTGCTAGATTTTAAAAAATAGGCACTCACATAGTTGAGCGTCCGGTTGGCGTAGCGGTAGAGGAACATGGACCGTGCGCGGTGGAAGTCCAGCGCGACCTGCGCGTCGACGCCCACGCTGGCGTAGTTGTGCGCGAACAGCACGCGCTCGCGCCGCGACAGCCGCCCGCGCGCCGCCGAGATGCGCACCTTCCATCTGCGACGCGTAAAGCAAATATTCGCAACATTTTTTTTCAACCATTTTCAACCATTCGCATTCGTGACATTCCTACTCTACATCCCCGACTTCAAAAGTGTCAAGGTACCTATAAGTAGTGGGTTTCCAAGGAAAAAGCGAAGCGCGAAATGATCCCCACTAATGAAGATCTTGCCACGTTACATGCCGGGGACTGTATACCGCGCTGCCGTCCGAGCTCTGCCGCTTTTAAACTGCCTCGGAGCACAAACGTGCTATCGTCCGGTTGGCGTAGCGGTATGAACATGGACCGTGCGCGGTGGAAGTCCAGCGCCACTTGCGCGTCCACGCCCACGCTGGCGTAGTTGTGCGCGAACAGCACGCGCTCGCGCCGCGACAGCCGCCCGCGCGCCGCCGAGATGCGCACCTTCCATCTGCGACGCGTAAAGCGAATATTCGCAACATTTTTTTTTCTACTATTTTCAACCATTCGCATTCGTGACATCCCTACTCTACATCCCCGACTTCTAAAGTGCCAAGGTATAAGTAGTGAGTTTCCAAGGAAAAAGCGATGCGCGAAATTATCACCAGTAGGTACTGAAGATTTTGCCACTGTCTTTAGATGCCGGGGACTGTTCACCGCGCCGCTGCCTCGGAGCACAAACGTGCTATCGTCATGGACCGTGCGCGGTGGAAGTCCAGCGCGACTTGCGCGTCCACGCCCCACAGTGTTGCGGCTCCATAGTAGGTAGGGGACGAAATTATTTTTAAGGTTTATTGTTGACTAATTATCTTTATATAGTACAG
>BHDV01069711.1:40900-85538 GCA_005406045.1 Adoxophyes honmai | reverse complement strand
ATTTTTTTTATACAATTAGCATTTGACAACCTGACGTTCTTTGTTTATTGAATAAGGCTTTAATTTGAGAATTTTAGTAAGCAATGTAAGTAAGTGAGTTTATGTAACTGACTTTTTTTTTAGTTTGAATATGGCGTAGAGCCGGAAGCGCTGCGATATGTACCGGAGCCCCCCAACTATGGGCAATGTGAGGTAGTGCCCACACCAGGAATGGACAGCATACGGTACGTGCTGTGATTTTTAAATGTGTTTGGAATTAATGCGTGTTTTATGGTTTGGGTTAACAATTTATTACTTTACCACTTAATAGTTTTTGTATTAAGTTGAAATAACAGTAAATAACGTTGGGATCAATAAAACGTGCATGATGTAATGTATTTTAATAACTGTTTTATCTGTTTTGACGTTACTGTTTTGACTATTAAATGTTGCTGTTTGAAAAAAACCAGTCCGCTCATGACAAACCTCGCAAAAAATCAGGCTTTACGTTAGTTAGAGATTAGAGAGTTAGAGTAGAGTTAGTCGTTAGAGTTAAATTGTTTTTGTGTTTGCTGTGTGGTGTCAGCTTAGAATAACACCTCTCCATTTCTTCCGTGGATGTCGTACGAAGCCACGAAGGAAATAGGTTAAGGTATATTTTAGTTTAGGCGACAGACTAGCAACCTGTCACTATTATACCTACCAACTCAAAATCTAAAAAAATATGCTAAAAGTGACCACGAAACGTGAAACAGGTTTTGTCTATGTAACGTTTCGTGTGCTTTGCCTACCCCATTTGGGAACACAAGCGTGATTGTATGTATGTATGTATGACTATTTCACGCTCACAGCCACTTCCAGCTTCATTTTAGGTTTGAAATAAATGACTTAATTCTGTTTGTTAGATACTAACACCATACGGAACCAGGATCAATATTTTTTATTTAATTATTTACTATGGCAACCCCAGCTACATGCACCTTGGTGGCGGGCGGCGCGCCGCCAAGTGGCGGCAGTGCACCCGCTGCGGCGCTCGCGCTCTGCCCGCGGCGCGCCCCTCCAAGCATCCGCTGCAACGGGCCTACGATGGACGCTTCCTTGCCGCTTGCAGGTAAACATGGGATACCTTCTGTGAACATGATCCGAGACCCGTTCGAAACGAAGGAACTGCCCTAAGATAAAAAAGGAGTTTTCTGTTGGAAAATGTATACAACAGGGTAAGGGATTTTCATAAATAACGATTCCGGTGTGTCTAAAAAAGGATGTAATTTTTCATTGTGCAAATAGCATGATACCTTTTTGTCTCACTGCCACCTAATGACATGTGATGGTACTTATTCTATTCAAATAAATGTTCCTACGTGTTTCTTTTACTTTATAGAATATGTCTATATTGAAAAATATAAATGAGCACTCTTATGATAATTGGTCATGCTCTTTAATTGTACTATGTTGTTTTTGATGTTTTAGTCTGTGGTATGAGGCCTAGGATACACTAGGGGACAAATGTCCCACGACATTGTGTCGGCGACATGCCAAGCGAGGTCTGCCGATTGCGCCTGACATATCTGGCGACATCACGTGACTTATATTCGCGTGTATACACGTGTCGCGCGACATGTCGAGCGAATTCCGGCAACGTCGCGCTCTCGCGCTACTTCGCCCGACGTTGCTGGCGACACGTGTCGGGGGACATTTGTCCCCTAGTGTATCCTTGGCTTTTTCTTCTTCTTCTTTCTCGGTACACTCTTTACAGAGTGGTCGAGGCCATTATGTTTACGTAGGATTCTGAGTGACTCGTTTGACCATACGTCGCCACTCGTCTCTCAGAGTTGTTTTTCTTGAGCATTCATTGACCGTGGCTGACAGACTGGCCTTTATCTGGTCGGTCCATCTCATCGGCGATCTTCCTCTAGCTCTGACACCTTCCACTCGTCCTTGCACAACAAGGCGTTCTATGGACGTTCCGTCTCGTCGAGACACGTCCTTGGCTTTAGTGTTATATTAATATTAGTGTCAGTCTATTATTTCTAATGGTTGTTTTTCTTTTCAGGTGTGGTGGAAAATGGACGTTAGTTTCAAATTACTAAATAGTAATGATTTTTTATGATAATGCTAGGTTAAGTTTGACATGTTTTTACTATTTGTAAATACAATGAATTTAAATATAATTTTAAAATATGCTATTTGATGTTTTTTTATTTCTCTACACCTCTCCAATAAAATGTCTTTACTTAAAAATAAAACCTAAAAATTAAACTATTCGCCCAACAACTTAGCACCGATTTAAAGAGAGAGAGAGAGAGAGAGAGAGAGAGAGAGAGCATGATGTATCGTACATCGCTTTTACTTCAATTTATAGTCTATTTTTAATTCTCGGGTACTAAAATGACATAGTCGGTGTTGCCTTTACCTATATTATAATTTTAAAATAGTGTTGTACCTACACTATTGAAAGCTAACGATAAATTAAATTAAGTAACGGTATTTGTAGGTACCCCATAAAATAATCTAATAGACATTGAAATTTGCTTCATTACGATATCGATAGTCACAATTTTTTCGTAAAATACAACACGAGATAACCACTTGTTCAGAGTGCAAACATGGTTTCGAGAGCAACACTCAACGATAAAATGTGGTATCATTATTGATGAATGTGAGTGAAGCGAGTGAAGTATGTCAGAATAGCAGCGAATGGCGTTCTGTTGTCTCTGCCTACCCCGCAGGGAATAAGACGTAACTTTTTTGTATGTATGCATGCATTATTTGTGAATTCGACATTTGCTTTTGTCCATTTAATATATGAGTCGAATGAAAAACGGACTTTTATTTTATCTGTGATATCTGTGAAATGATGCGACAGACAGCAAAACACAGCTATAGAAAGAGATGGCGATACTTTCTGGAGCGTTTAGGACCAAAAGGTTGAAAAGGTCAGCAATGGTATATTTTATAAGCTATTTAATGAAATATCATTTTAAATAGCATGAATTGATTCACGTCAAGGTAATTAAAATCATACGTGACTAAGTCCATCGTCATAACAAATATCAAAGGAATTATAATTGACTCCGTTGCTGCACGAATCCTATTGTGATATGATTTATTATTGTCGAGTCAAAGCTCATTTTAAACAAGTAGGATACCGGTTGTGATTTACGTAGCACAGTGTGTCAAATGTCACTACTAGGTCGGCTTCAGATTAAGTAACTACCAAATTGAGTGACTGTGATGATAATGTTGTTTTTATTTAATATAATAACATTTAAGTAGGTAAATAACAATAAAACTTAAAAATAACTTATACTAAAAACAAACTTGATGATAATTGACAGTAGAAAATCGTTAATGAAATGAAGTTGAAAGTACTTAGCAATTTTTCTTATGATCGTTGCCATATACGAAAACGTTATGCAGCAATGACTTGCAAGTGTGTTTTTCCTTTTCACTTCTTTCTCAATAATAGTTAAAATTATCGTATTGTTAAATACTTAGCAACATAAAAATCAACTTAGTCAAATTCAGCAAATAACGAATTCGTAACGAAACACATTTTCCTTTTACCGAGGAAATGTCACTTTTTGACAGCCCTTTAGTCGATCGATTGTAAACGTCAAGCGGACATCACTAGCGTTTCGGAATCACTGCGAAAAAATAATCGTTGAAGCGTACCGTCCGCGACTCCGTTAATTTTTGTCGGAATTTCTCGATAACTTCGATAGTTATACTGTTGTTTCTTGTTTTTACTAATACGCAAACGTTAGTTAAATAAATGGCAGACAAAAAAGGTATTTATGCTTTTATATTTCACTTTTAATCTTTTATTATTTCACTTTGCGTTGGCATATGCAACGCCATTGAGGCCTTGATTACAATTTCTACTTCCTGCGTCTCGTAATCATGCAGAACCGATGGTTCAGAGTTTATTTCAGATATTTTAATCAGAATGCTAATGTATTCGCACTTTGTTGCGGTAGATCAATAATCTGGTGGGTGATCCAAGATGGTGGAAATTTCATCCCCAATGCCTTTAGGATCGAAGACTGTTCCGTATTTGCATCAAATTAACCCCTTTACCTGTTGATTTCATCACAATTTATATCCAGATGACGATATCTCGAGAAAAAGCTGCCGATTTGTCCAAAAAGTTAATTTTTTTCACGAGGGCGTAGCAAACTACGACTTAGAAAAAATATCGGCGAATTTTGTGTTAATTTGCCGTTAACTCGCATTAGAATAACTTATTCAATACTTATTCTTGTTCCTACAATAATACAACAGGTGTTAAACGCAGTAATGAGCTTAAAAAATAGGAAAACAGACCATTTGTATGGTATGTACTCCATTGTTCTCTAGAGATTATTATTGATAGGCAAAACTCACTGATCCTAAAGATTTGAATTCAATAACTCATTAGTATTCGGCCTTGATGGTGTTACAAATGCTCAACATTTTGTAATACTTAGATAGTGACTTAAGAAAAATGGTTTAAGATTTTTTTTCTTTGACCAGTTATTTTCAATTTTCAAGGCAAAGGTTTGGCTTGTTCAGCCGAATTTGGTAAGTGGTGTCGGCCACTGATTTAAGGAAGTCACAATGTGTTATTTACCCCCCTTAATACAGCATTAATAAAAAATAAACATTAAAATAATTTAGCTATTGAAGGAATTAAAAATAATTAAGACTTTGCATTAGATAAATGAAAGGACCAGAAATTTACATTGTATTGGATTGGATTGATTGTTCCAATTATAATTAAAAAAAAAACTTAAGATTAGTGTTTACTCTCAGTCTTTAAAAAAAAAGTAGTTTAAATTGTCTCTATACCATTGTGATGCCCTCAATGTCATGACAGATTTACTATGGTCTAGTTTCCAGCCAGTCCTTTCCTCAATTTTTACCATCCATTGTAACCATTTATCAGTAAACATGATGCTATTGAGTCTTTGGACAAGAAAAATGGTTTGCTATAAAAAATAGCAAATCATGAATTTCGACAGCACAGGTGTAGGTTTTATACTTGAATGATTTGGTAGCTGTCTTTACAAATTTGTATTTTCAGGACCAAATTTGTATCTTAGAGGTAAGCCTCACTGTCATTTAGAATCTGCAACTACCATAGAACAAACTGTTTCATGCAGTTTTTATAATTAACATGATGATTAGCTTTGTCAAATGATACAATTCCAGTTATTTTCACCGATAGATTCTACAATGAGTCCGTAATCAATTGATTCAGTAGTACAAGTTACTGATACAATGATAAATTTTCTATGGAATGGCCTGCGAACAACGATCAATGTAGACCTGTCAAACCTAATAAAGCTCAAGCCGGAAACCTGGCCATCGGGCCTTACTAGGTTTACCTTGTTGATAATGAAACACCCCTTCAGCCCGCAACAGGATGCCAGCGACGCGCACGCAGCCCGAGACGACTAGCAATCATGTAATGATTCAAAATAGACATTTTTCTTTCTTTTTTCCTTTGAAACATATAGACGAGACAGATATATGATATGTGCGTAACGAAGTTTGGGCGGTTGTATGTGTTGATTGTAACATTTGGGGGAGTTGAGTGCTGCTACATTAATCAGTATGTTTAAATCTAAATAGATTGCTCACAATTGCTCCTAAAAATTGCTCCGAAATATAAAGTAGTCATGGTTTTGTCCATGTACTATTTTGCGTGTTCTGCCAATCTAACTTAGGAATACAGGCCTAATATTGTGAAATATATATCTAGGCTTGAGATACCGCTATCTTGATTGGGCTGTGAACCAGTTACATAAAATAGTGCCACCTTCATACTTATGGAGATGATAAAGAACTAGTCACTAAAGGCCCAATCAGACGGTTCATTTTTCTTTCATTTTCGCCTTTCATTCGGTACTATTCACTCGAAATGACACGTCTGAACACGGAATGAAACAAACTGTCGAATGAATTCACTAGAAAAATGAAGCAATCACTCGGATGAACGTTCATCCGAATGAACCGACTGATTGGGCCTTAAACGAAAGTGTATTTAACTTACTACATTTTGTTTAGGCTATTGATCACTGGGACACTCCCATGTTCACAAAATCAATATAGGTAGAGATCATTCATTGATGATACAGTGGTTATATTTGCAACTGACCACAGGGGCATTAGGCATACAGATGCCTAATGTTTTGAAACGATCTGAATCTACGAGTGGGTGGGCAATATGGAGTAATGATGATTATTTGATTGTTTTTGCAACAGTCAAGTCAGTGGCCTTAAATCTGTTGTATTGTTTCAAATCTGTGTAGGTTCGATGGAAGGATAGATTATTTTGAAATTTTTTTTATTTAAAATAATTAAGAAAATAAGGTTTTCTATTGATTAAAACTTAATTTAAGAGCAGCACTCAATTCGCCACGAGTTTTTCTTTAAAACTTCTCAAGTGTTTATGTATTTTATCAAATTGTAATAGATTTTAGTTGGAGAATGCATTTTTTTACGCTGGAAAGATCAACCGATGCAGGCTGGTTAGCTCAAATGGCTATGAAGTAGTTTTGGCTTGAGATTTGTATGGTGTAACAAAGGTCTTTCCAGTCTCATACATACATACATACACACTTGACCAGTTTCTAGTTAACACTAAAATAAAAAATAAGTTGTGTAAGGGAGTGTTATCCAGTGAATGGATATAACTCAACGTAATACATTTTTGAACCATCTATGTGTTTTTGCTATAATTTTCTTTACTTTCTCTGTACACGTTTTAGTTCACAGCTTATTTTTTCTTATCGTTTGTTTTTACACTTTGTTTTTAATAGTGTTTGGCCATTTTATAATGGCGGAACATTGTTTGGTTTTGTTGCTAGATTTTTTGCACAAGAGACACTAACACTGTAAATTTTTTCTAATAAAAACTAGTTTTTTTGTCTCAGATGTTCCATTAAGTATTGTAATGGGACATCGTTTGAGTTTTGTTTAATAACTAGTAATTTTAAGCCTAACTTAGGTTAATTGTTCGAACAAAGGATGTGACGACGGTCGCCATTTTGTCGTGAGTCGCAAATCGTCGCACATCGTTTGTTTTGATGAGGAATCGTAAGAAATGCGCATTTGGTTTATTTTTGTAGACGTTTGTTATAACAATAGGCGGGAGTATACCTCGACAGTTTTTAACAAACTTGTAGATGAGTTGTAGATTCACTTCGCCCTTATCTCTAATATTCTCATATTCGAAATACACACATCAATAAAATGATGAAAAATACGAATAACTCACGTTTTAAATCGAGTTTAGCTTAACTTGTTTCGGACTAGTCCTTAGCCCTTCGTCTAGAAACGGCGGCTGCTGGCAAACGCACTTAAAACGTGAATTATCCGTATATTTCATGATGATTAAGAGTCTCTACTTTCTCAAAAACATCAATTAAGGGGGCATTCCACCTGGGGCCCACAACGCCCTCGCCCACGACCGTAGAATCTACCATTCCACTTGGGAAAAAACGACGCGGGCGTTGTGGGCAAGTGCTTCAAGTGGAACGCAAAACTTGAGCGCCGTGGGCTTCCAATATGGCGGCATAGAGAAAACGTGCAGCTTTGGGGGTTGTTAGTAAATATTTCGCATGGATTGGAGCAAAAATTAATTAAACAGGGATTCCCGTTAATTTATAGTAGCATTTTTCGCAAAACGAATGAGATTCGGTAAATTCATCAAAATCTGATGACATTTGTCATGTGACAGGTGACGTTTAAGTGAAAGCCCACTCCGACCCACCTATATTTTGCGGGCGAAGTGGGCGCGACGTGGTCGCGAGCAATGACGTCATCTGTCATGTCAAATGATTCGCCCACAACGACCGCGGGCGCCAAGCGGAACGCTGAGGAGGGCGATGCGATCGTTGTGGGCGCCTTGTGGAACGCGCCCTAAGTCACCTGATCTTTACCAGTGTTGCCAACGGTTAGTCTAGCTCTCCACCAGATTTTCTTCCAAGACCACCAGAAAACCACTATTAAACTGATCAAAATCTGGAAACCACTAAATTGCCCACTAAAAATTTTCATCAATTACAGAATGAAAAGGTGTCTTTTACAATGAACTAAAAAGAGTGTAACCTAAGTATCAACATTTTTATCATAATAATCAGTAATGGTCTGTCTGCTAGTACAAAAAAATGTCTGAATGAAAAATGTGTAAGCAATTTTAGATAAAAATCCTCTGATAAAATCCACTAAAAAAAACCACCAGCCACTAAATGCAATTTTACACCACTAACTGGGGTGCCAAAACCACTAAATCTAGTGGTAAATCCACTACGTTGGCAACACTGATCTTTACCCTGCCAAATTATAAATTTCTAAAGTACTTTAGAGGATAGTGACTGACGAAAGAGTCTTTATTTTTTGTTTTGTTACACAATATTCTAGTTACTATTCATCTCTGAACTGTGGTATACTAGCAACTATACCTTGGCTACCTTGCGTATAAAACTCGGTAATACGTTGCAGTCAATTTGTGCTATATCTACTTATGAAAACATTTTCAAACACAAATTTTCTTGATGAGAACATGTCTCTCTAGATCCTTGATGGAGTGTCACTAGATAGATATAGCTGTTTAGGGCATACATAGCAATCAAGACATTAGGTACCTATTCTTTGAATATCCCTCGCGAGTATAAAAGTAAATTTTAAGACGCTTAAAATTTCACTAAATTGCACTTTTTACGATTCCTCAACTGGAGGTGTGGTTTGTGCATCATTGCAAACAATAAGTTCACAAATCATGCCTTCTTAGTTGTAAGACTGTGTGTTCAAACTAACATACCAAACAATTCGTTTTTGAAGCATAAAACGGAATGTTTTAGCCCACGTTTCTTGTGGATATCTTTAAAGTAAGGTGATGGGAAAACTGATACAAAATAACTTGTACATTTTAGTTTGTGTGCGTTTTTGTACCAGTTTCTTTAATATATGTCCAACAGAATTGTAATTTTAACATAATTTTGGCTGTATGTCACACTAGTTATGTACAGTCGTTCTTGTGACCGCTACATTTTTTTTAAACGGTTGTATTCCTTGGAGTCGAAGTCTTCTGTAAAGAGCCTGAGTGCCGTGAATGCACATGACTTCAATTGCCCTCGAATTTCTATCACGAAAACGCAGTTAAAATATATTATATAATATTTTCGCTTCTACACGAGGCCTGTCTTAATTTTAATTCGTCGCGATCATTAAGATGAAATTCACGCCTGAAATACTTCGAAAGTCTTGAAATTCATTCAATTCCTCACGCGTTCACTAAGTTTAATGGTACTGGTATAATTAAAAGACAATTGGCTGGTTACGTTAAGTCAGCTAGTTAAAAAAGTAAAGTATCTGTTAGTATGAAGATATAAATTACGAACAATGTGGAGATAGATTTCATAGTTTTTGCTACATCTAAGCGTGTCAAGCCAAGTTCAAGTAGGTAACCCCCTCTAAAGTCAAAAACTATTAGTCATTTTTATCACTGACTGAGTTATAGATAAAAACATTAAAAACTAACCCAGTTCCAGATGATTAAAACTTATTAAAACTGTGGAAAGTCTATTCATAAGTGATTTATGATGGATAACCTAATATATTTTACTTCCTACATTAAACTGTCGATTGAAAATAAGAAGTCATCAACGTAATGCCAACCAATTTTGATTTTTTTGAGATGTCTATCTAAAGAATCAATTTCATTGCATTCTAGTAACAGAAAACAGACATTGGTAGAATCTAGCCTTATTCACTATCTTTTTCCATAATTGAAAGACAAAGAGACAAACAAGGTGTTTTTGCATAGGCCCATTGTTGTTTTCTCTTCCCATGAAGCCTGTCGAAACGAGTTTATACTGCAATAAAACCATTTGTATGCGCTGACGCACCGAGCAGCCTGCTTTCAACTTTGCTCGTCCTTCAACCTTCGTGTTATGGATTTTTTTGCATTCTCAGAATACTAATGAGGACTTCAAGAAAACTGGACGTTTTTAGCGTTTACACTGAAGGATAATATGCCAAGATTTTCGTAGTACTTCTACGCGACGTGACTTATAAAGTAGATATCTAACGACTCAGTGAACTATTTAAAATATCTAAACATGTGAAGTATAAATGAAAAATCAATTAAAAGTTTTTGTGCCAAGGGTTCGGTCGAAACGGACTCGTTCTAAAGAATCTTTGCATTTACCGCGAACAAGTGTTTAAAAAATGTGGCGGTCACACAGAATTGGTATAAACATCAGGAATGTCACAGTGTTTGTGTGTGCGAATAGGTTAAGAGAAATGCATGCAGATTATAAACAAACGAACGTCGCTTATTCACATTCTGAGCTTTCAGAAGTGGGATTCGGAAAAAATTACATACCTCAAATTGGGCAAATTGTTATTACTTCAGAGTTAACTTTATGCCAGGCGAGACGACATGAGAGTTTGTTGTAATCTGGATGCATTTTTGTCTATGGAATTATATCTGCCATAGACTGCATGCTTAAGTAAGCTTGAGAAGGACAGGGAGGTATGCCAGAGGTCCCACTTTCATACGACCACTTCTAAAAAGACTTTTCACCTTTTTTCTAGGATCCACTTTCGTTTTTTTTTTCTAATCGTCTCTTTTACAGGGCTACAGGATGTAGGGTTTTGAGTCCCTTCTGATTGCATTACTTGTTTCCCTGAGGGTTTGATGTTATATTTATCTTTGATAGTGATAATTTTACAATAGGTATAGTAGCGGCGGGTGATGGTTAAACTTTATTGCGTCTAGTTTGGATTTAGTTAAATTTTAACTGTAAAATTTAATAATTAACGATCCAGCCGCTAATAATAACACCTGTCCATATCCACATCCTAATCTAACACAGAGTTACCACTAGCACTTATCTATCGTTCCGGTGTGGGTGGTCAGGTCATAAAACGGTCAGTATAACATCAAATCCTTGCTTATTGCGGTATTAAAAAGTTAAGCTACCACTTTGACAGTTGACGTGTCGGCCATTCCCAAGTATACCATATCAAAAGTGACGATCCTTTTAAAAAGTTACAGTGATAGTGTTGGTATTTAAAAAAAGAGGTTTGCGGGGCCTATGTCGTACACAGTTCTGTTTTTTAATTAATATTGAAGCTGATAAAATATAGCTTATAGATACGAATGAAATTTTAAGTGTCTCGTAGTTTCGAGGTAACTTTTGTATAGGATCTTTGGTGGTAATGGAATATGGTATACTTATATGTAGCTATTTAAGATAGTATTTATGGGCAATACCAGGATTTTTGTGTTATGCGATTGGTACATTAATTTTGCTGTTTCTGGCGTTTTAGGCATGTCGGAATATTTTGCAGTGACATTGTCTTGAGTTTTTTTAGTTCAGTTTGTTAGTTAGTTAGTGTTAGAAGCATGTTTTTTTGTTTAGTTGTTCATTTCGTCTCGCATGTTCTCTGTCCTTCAACGCACCCATCATAAGTTTTCGCTTTTTCTGCATCGCTTTTTAGTTCAACAGCAAAATGTATGAGTGAAGATTAAATTGAACAAGAAATCTTGGTACACTGTGTTTCGATTAGCTATTTGGATAGATATGAATATTGTTTTCTTTTTTCCAAGGAATGTTCACGACATGTACTCACGTTCCGCCATTTTGGTGGTGTTTCTCTGAATTTCGAATAAATCGATTCACATTATTCGAAGTTCAGAGTGAATGACATACAATAGAAATAATAAATTAATGTCTTTTCTTAAAGGTTCTTTATTGTGTGATTGTTTTTTTGTAATTTAAGACCTTTTTGATACTGAAATGATCACACTTGCTATACATTGCACACGGCTTGACTAAAACTTCTGACTGTCCGTTAGCTCGCACAGTCGGTTCCGGGCGTAATGTCCACTCCAAAGAACATATACGCACTTTTTTAACGTTATAATATCAGTAAATTCTTGCGGCAATGCTAGATATTAATCCGCCAATAAGCGTACAGATTTTTTCGCGCTGCTATCCTATTGGTGGGTATATCCTGTCGCATCGCACCACTGACATTTATTCTATTATACGCTGTAGTATAATTTTGATCAAAAAACCCGAGTGTTTAGTTCAATTTAGAGTTGACACTGCGTAATTGAGGCTGCAATTGAAAACACGCTTGTTGTGCCGCGCCCTCTCTTTCTTTCTAGCTCGATGTGAAAGAGACGGGGCGTTATTTTTTAATTCAGTACAGCCTCAGTTAACATGTACGCCATAGTTAGTGTGATCATTACGGAATGCATTGTAAATAACGTAGTAGGTACCACGGACGTGTTCAGGTGGCCTACGTTTGCTTCGGAGCAGTTTCTTAAAAATGCCCCGAAGATGTCACCCGCTGATGAGTTTTTTCAAACGAAATATTGCGTTCTGCGTCTTGAAAGACCGCTAACCGGGAATTTGCGTTCCATTCTTCTGTTTTTAAATTGAAAAGCACTCTTCCGCCATTGGTTGATCAAGATCCATACCTTCGTTTAGCTCTTTTTCGACGTAACGGGCAGTATGTTTGAAGAAAGTCCGCAGATATATATAATTATGTATTGCGTTGTATGGGCATCGCTTGTCGTTAACAATGACGTCAGTGAGGCGCATCGTGGGCGGAAATGACTAAAAATTATGCTGTTTTTCAAAATAATTTGTTGATTTACGTCCACTTGACGGTCATACTAAAAAAAACTTGGATTAAAAGTTATTGAACTTGGCAACATTTTCTTGTTGCGTCTTTCGATTAACTAAATAATCAAAAAACAAATGCTTGGAATCGGTGGTAATAATTTCTAATTGGCATAGAGTGTAAAGGAACGTTTTTCAAAATTGTTTATAATTTTTTAGTATGGCCACACCGCTGCGTCAAGCGTGAATGCTCGGGCTTGGGTTAAGGAGCGCTTTGGCGCGAAAACGACCGGGATCCGCGACCGACATGCCTCACAGAGGATTTTCTTAATAGAGATCCATATTTTGCCAAATGTCTACAAATCTTGCTGCACCTAACTCATTCTGGGAAGTGTAAATTATTCAGTAGTTGTTCTTTTCTGTATGAGTTCGTTATTTTCAGTAAAAAGACGTTTGGTTAAGTATAAAAGCATTCACATAATGCCTTAAAACACGATTCAAACTTGCTTTAGACTATCTCTTGCTTGTCAAATCGAAAGAGTTTAAAAGTGCCTAAAATTCAAATTAGGCTAATTTTCAAAACGTTTCCCAGTTTTATGTCTTAGGGCGCTTGTGCACTACCATGAATTTTACGGTCCCTCTTTTACAAGGTCTCGTCTCGCTTGCTCTTACATTAAATAGTATTAACGTGAGCGGGACGGCGCGACATTAAAAACCGGACGACCGGACCGTAAAATTCATGGTAGTGCACAAGCGCCCTTACGCTCCAATAAACACTGAGAGACTGGAGAAAAGAAATGATACGTAATCTTTGGAAATTGTAGTGATTTTTAATCGAGCAAGATTCAATCGTATTCTTTACTAAGAGACATCCTCTCTGACGCGCTACTAGCGTGGCTGTCGTGTCGCGGTCAGGTCGTGTCGTGTCGGTCGCGTGACGGATCCGTTGTTGCAGTCACGCCGCCGCTGGGGGCTTACCCGCAGCCCCAGCCGCCCCAGGGGCCTTTCTTGCCGGCCCCGCCGCACCAGGCAGCTCCGCAATATGGAGGTATGTCTGAGACTATACTTTAGACCTTTAGGTACTTAAAAGATGGTAAACAATCTTGACATGTCTTTTTATTGAAATACACAGTCTAAAAATGAAAATCGTTACACTATACAATTTAATTATGAAAGTAAATGATTTTTTCAAACCTAAATTGTAAAATGTAAAGATTTTGATTTATAAAGTGTATGTTTAAATAAAAAGACACGTCAAGATTGTTTACCATCTTTTAAGTACCTATCGGTCTATAGTATAGTGAAAATAGTAAGGGGCAGCCCAGACGGCAGACAGACAAAGTCTGCTAGGATTGTATGCATTGTGTGCCGGACTTTTTGCGGGTAGTGTGCGTTACTGCATATAACTCCATAGGTTCTATTTTCACAGATTAAAAAGTCCGTCGCGTATAGTCTGTCGTCTGTGCAGGGCCTAAAAAAATGACGCCTTGTGACGATTCTAAACAAAAATAACAGAAAAAGAACTCGCGTTTTTTTAAATGCATAAGCGTGTCACACACTAAGCAGATACGATAAGATGTCTGTATCTGAACGGATATCTGTCAATATCGCGCCCTATACAATTCAATGAGCTAACACACAGCGCAGATAACTCATATTTTAGCGTCAAGTATCTGTTGGCACCGACTTATGGAGAGATTGAATTTATATGCAGATAAACTATCGTACCCGTGTGGTGCCGGGTTAGAATAGCACCTCCCCCTTTCTTCCCGTGGGTGTCGTAAGAGTCGACTCTGGGAAAGGGTTAGTGTATTGTGGGCGATGGGCTAGCAACCTGCCACTGCAATATCACGTTTAACCATCTGGATACCCTGAAATTGCTAGACGTGGCACTCTCTGCCTACCCCTCTTGGGAATACAGGCGTGAGAATATGTATGTATGTATGTAAATTATCGTATCTGTTTAGTCTGTGCTATTATTAGCTACCAGACTCTTTAGTGACGTAGTTTTGGTAAACCCTAGTAAGACAGATGCGTAATTTGTTCAGCTGAAATATCACAAGGTAAAAACCCACTGATGATTATCAATTTATCAGTCAGTCCGCTTCTCCTTTTACATGTACTATAGATGTACATTTAAAATGGATGACAGCAAATTCCCGCCAACAAAAGTCGTAAAACATTAACCAACAACTTTTGGAGCAAGCAAAAGGCGTTAGAGTGAGGCCAAACGAGCGTACGAGTAATTTTGCGAGTCGTGAGTAGCAGAATTTCGGCCGCAAAAATAGGGTTGATGACTGGGTAAAAAAAATGTATTTCTAATTAGTCCGTAAGTAAGATTACGGAAAATGTTAGACACATGTTTTTTTCTTTTTTCAAATAACTAAACATCGATAAAGTTATAGATCATCAAACTTCCGGAGTGGGGGCTTGTGACGTCACGCCTAGGTAAAATTTGTACCTAGGCGTGACGTCACGCGAAACTTTCAAGCGCTGTGTTGTCGCAATTTTTCGTTTGTCAAATAAAAGAAAAAATATGTGTACAATATTTTTTGGTAATCTATCTGACGGACTAAATAGTTTTTTTTAGTCATCTAGCCTATTCTGCTGTTGTCGGTTTCATACAAAAATGCAGTCGATGCCACACGACGATGCAAAAGTTGTAAATTCAGTTGAACGTAAAATAAGTGACTCAAAACTTACAAAATTACGCTCGTTTGGCTTCACCCTAAAACATGTCATTAATCGACTACTATGGAACAATGTTTATCATGATTTTGGGGACAGTGGCAGGAGGGTCTCCGTACGGCATGACGTTTGGCGGCGCCGGCGCGGGCGCGGGGGGCGCCGTGTACGCGCCGCCGCCCTACGACCAGCTGCAGCATCACCAGGCCATCCCGGCGCTGAGCCAACAGCTGCCGGTAACTATCTATCATAATATTATATGTATTTGTACAGTATTACCAAACAAAGAATGCTCCAGGATGTACCTGCGCATTAGACCAGTTTTGTGGCGCGGGAAACTTTGATCTACCAATAAAGAGATTTTCTCGCGCGCTGAACACTTGCGTTGTGATTGGTAATTGATTGATGTCTCAGACAGATGACCCATGACAGGTGTCTAGCACCCCAGCGCCAAATGCGTCAAGTAGCCGAACTAAAGTGTGTAAGCGAGAATGCATAGCAAGCAAAATTGTGCCCAGAGCGTTTGTAAATAAAGTTCAATACAGATAAATTACTCGTTCGGCTACTCTCGGATATCGTTCTGCGCTTCTCGGCACAGACGGTAACAGCCGATGTGACTTATTTTCTTGGGAATACTGTACCTTATCGCCGTGTACGCGCCGCCGCCGTACGAGCAGCTACAGCACCATCAGGTCATCCCGGCTCTGAGCCAACAGCTGCCGGTAACTATCATACCATATACGTAAATTATGTACCTTTTATAAATAAATATGTAAATAACCAACGAAAAAGCCACTAGACAGATGCTAATAATAACTTATAAATTAGCTATCTAAATCAAGTGACGGTAGGTAGTTAATATTTGTAATTAGCTTTTGCTCGCAGCTTTGCTCGCGTTAAATTCGGGATAACAGAAGAGATCTTGAAACTTTAATACGCTGCTGTAAACGATATTAGGTATGTCTTTCCATTTGGGGATAGAATGGTATGATTCTGCTCAATCGACACACGTGAAATGCTGCACACAAATGCACTCATTTTTGGGAAGTGGGGGGATATGAAAAGCCAAAAAGTAGCCTATGCCACTCTCCATGCCCTAAACTATCTCTACCTAAAAAATCACGTCAATCCGTCGCCCCGTTTCGCCGTGAAAGACGGGACAAACAAACACACTTTCCCATTTATAATATTAGTATGGATTAATGGTGTTTTGTCTTTACAGCAGATGTATAGCCCGGCAGCGGCGATGTACGCAGCGGCCGCGGCGGGCTACCCCGGCTACATCGGCTACCCCGTGCAGTACTACCCGTACTACCCCGTGCAGCCCACTATACAACCGTTGCGGCCCACTATCATGATCCCGGTAAGATTCAAGACTTCTTGATAAAGAAAATAGATACAGTTGCAGCATCTAAATTATTCTCTGGGCCAGTGTTTCCCAATCTTTGTTCTACCGTGGCCCGGTAATTTTTGCTCTGCCTCTTCATGGCCCACTTTCAAACCCAAGCTACCTTTATACAAAATGTCATACATTTATTTAAGTACATAAATAACTTTTTTTTAGATTTTATTTAGATGGCCCGGTACCGGGTCGCGACCCGCCAATTGGGAAACGCTGCTCTGGTCCATTTTTCTTTTTAACCTACATAAGATAGTCTTTCGTTGTAACAAGCTTCCCTTTAGGATTTTATCCAACATAGTATTATACTTGTCAATTTCCCCTGTTGTGAAAATAAAAAAAAAACTGTCGGGAATAGTAATACCCGAGTTTCGATATTAGTCAGTTCAATTAAAGAAATGATTAGGATTTGGACAGACTATTGATGTTACGAAGATCTGATTTTGGCTCTGCAAGCACTTTTAATGAATTAGAAATAGATCTCGTCGAATTAAAAATTCTTCTGAGAATGGATGTACATTTTGAAACGTTATTAAAAAAAAAACACCATTGATGCAGAAGGATGATACAGTTAAGCCACTTTTTAGTACCTTTTAGTAGGCCTTTTTACTTTTTAGGCACTTTTTAGTAGGCCGAGTACTGTCTCACTCGTTTATTGGCTACGTGCGATGAAGGCATTATGGTTGAGACTTTAAGGTACTTAAAAAAAGATAAACAAACCCGACAAAGTTAAAAATCACGTAAGGTATGTGTTGCTACATTAAATACGGCACTTTCTATTTTAGTAGCATTACACTCGCCTTGTAATGCGACTAAAATAGAAAGTGTCGTATTTAATGTAACAGAACATACCTTACGTGATTTTTGACTTTGTTTGTTTACCTTAAAGTTTCAACCATAGGACTTTTCTGGTTTTTGAAAGAGTCCGTGTATGGTTCGCAGCAGAACGGGTTCGAAGCGGGCGGCCGGTTCGAGGGGCTCGCGCAGACGCTGCTGCCGCCCGCGCCGCCCGGCGTGCCGCCCTCGCCCGCGCATCTGGCCGCCCTGCAGCCGCATCAAGTGCTGTGAGTACACACAGGCACACACAAATGCATAAAAAGACACACACGCCACGTGTAAATACACAAACTCTCACACTCACGCAGACACGCATAGACACCACATGACGCAAACACACTTACACGCACGCAAACTTATCTAGACACGCACGCCACTCACGGACACGCACACGTGGGCACACACACACACACCACGCACGCAGCCAGAGATAGATATACCACACACACACAGACATATCACAAACGCAGGGAGACACAAATACTCGCGCAGACGCTGCTGCCGCCTGCGCCGCCCGGCGTGCCGCCATCGCCTGCGCATTTAGCCGCCTTGCAGCCGCATCAAGTGCTGTGAGTACACACAGACAGACAGACAGACAGACACACAGGGAGACACAGGGAGGCACAGACGCACATAGGGAGACGCAGGCACACGAAGGAAGAAATAGGCACACAAAGGAAAAAACAGACATACAGTATTACCAAACAAAGAATGCTTCGGGATGTACCTGCGTGATAAATCAGTTTTGTGGCGCGGAAAACTTCGATCTACCAATGATATAATTTTAAACAAAAAAAACCGACTTCAAATTAGCAACATTTTGAAAAGATTCTGTTTACTGAATGTAAAATCTTGACTTCTTTAACAAATTACCGAAAACGTCGGTAACAGCCGATGTGACTTATTTTCTTGGGAATACTGTACTACACACGCGGGGTGACACAGACACATAGGGAGACATCACACGCATACAGGGAGATGCCATACGGACACAGGGAGACACAGGGAGGCTCAGACGCAGAGAAGAAGCACAGACACAACTCACATGCAGACACACCACGTATTTTGTTATTTTCCGGTGTTTTTTTTGTATTTAGCGTCATTTCTCCCGGCCATGTGCTTCACGTAATACTTGAACGCCCCCTTACGTGTTATTATTGTTGATTCCAGGTGGCGTTAAGGGCTGTGTGAAACGACACCGACGGCCGGTAACTTGGCAACGCAGCTCGCTTCCGTTGCTATGGGGGTACAAACAACACAGAGATCGACATTACAAACAATGGTATGGAGGGTCTATAGGTATCGACACGGAATCTTCAAATCTATCAAACATATTTATCTACATCTAATTTTCCAACTATTTCTTCGGATGCAGGGAAGAAATGACTTATATAAAGATATTTTTATTTCATTTCGATGAAATTACATTCGAATTACGTACATCATAAACATGTTTCAGAAGTGTCATGAATGTACATAAAGTTATGTATGAAATAGTACGTAATTTGCCATTGTAACACACGTGGTTCTTGAAATTCGCCGTACGGTTTTTTCATAAATCCCACTGTGTTTTAATTTCTTTTTGTATGCGGGAGTCTCATAAATGACATGATTCGACTCTTCCGATGCGGACGTATCGAAGTCTTTTATTCTATTCGATTTTTTCTAACAATTTTAATCGATTTCGTGTCGATCGAAGCAAGTCGCTTTAATGTAATGTTAAAAATTGTACCTCCATAGTTCTGTAAGCTACCTAAAGCAATGTTACGAGATATTTTCTTAGGCAAGACGCAATCAAGTAAATAATATCAATAATAAGTGTACAGTTAGCTGCTAGAAATGTATAGAACACGTCATAGATAAAAAAATTACTAGCTTTTTATTCATCTTTGATGGATCGCATCTGTTATACAGTTAGCTTTTAGTAAAAGTATAACTGGCAACTCATTGTCATTTGACAATATGTGACCATAATTGCCAAGCTGTGGAATGAAAAGCGAAGCAACGATGTTGTATTTTACTTCTATTCTAGGCAAGTCAACTTGACCTACTAGGTTGGCAACGCAATTGCAATATGTCTACTGTTGCGGATGTGAATGACATTGAAATACCTTATGTGACTCACTTGCGGTTAAAAAAAAAAAAAAAAAATGCCGTTCCTAATACTAAACCGATGGTTATGTTTACTAAAGATAGGACGTTTCTTTTCTGTGGCTAACTGTACAATATTAAAACAATTCAAAAGATATATTTATGTAATGAAAATGAGTCTGTCGGTGTTGATTATTTTTTGCTATTCTTTCCGCCTTTACCGGTAGCTGTCGACTTTTGACCGCGGTCAAATGACTGCCCCGTATGTGGGTCACGGGCACTAGAGTCAAAGTCTGTGACACACATGTGGGTCATGCCACCAGAGAGTACATTCGCGGGGACGCGTCTCTTTCCAATCCCGCAAAGGAGTGAAGAGAGTCTTTGTAGATTTATGTACCTATTAGGGAAATTTTAAGAATAGGGTATTTTTTCAGATTTTTGCATGGATACACACAGTTTTTAATAGGAAAAAATGTGTAGTTAGCAGTAATAAATCAGATAAGTATGAAGTGGTAAAACTGTTTTACGTCACTTTTCTTATTGATCGCTTACTGAGGAGATCCGAACGAAAAAAATCTGATTTTTTTCAATATGTTACCCTATTTTTCTAATTTCCTGTTATAGTGAATACTTTGGTGGACTTTAGTGAAATTTATACATGCAATATTAACGCATTAGATGTAAAAAAATATCAAAGTAAGCTGTAAAATTGTACAGTTTAGATTAACATTGACAGCCATTGGTAAACGTGTTTAGAGTGAGCAAAACCAGTTATAAAAATGACTGTGATGTCCGTTGCTATGCTATAGTGTTTACTTGTGATTTTTCCCTATCTCCTAAATTAATATCTTTGATGATATTTTTCTTATTGTATTTATGAAAGCCTGACCATTTTCTTTTTAGCTGCGGATTTTTCCGGAACTAAATTGGTATGTCATTGTTTTATAGAAAACAAGAACAGCGCCCTCATGAAAATCACATGAAATATTGGTCTGGCTTGAATTACGATGATGCACGGATGCATTTTAACAGACTGTTTACTAAAATTTAGTAGGAAATCACAATCGCTGAATTTATTGTTATAGATTCACGCTCTAGTCATTTATATTTAGGTCGAAAATCAAGTCTACTCTCGTAATATCCTCATTGCGGCCATTTGCAATATTTATTAGCCTCCATTTTTTTTCTGGTAAACAAAAAAGACTACCGTTATCTATCACTTTTCTATACGTTAAATGTTAGGAACTATCTAACGGTTTGTTGACTTAAGTCAAATGTTTCTTCCTTTATTGTTTCTGCACAATTTCCATAGACAAATGCGAATAATATTGTGCAGAAAAATGACGAATAATTCTTTAAAAGGCGTTCCTTTATCTACAAATACTGTTTGTAAACTATTTTTGAACCTATCAAATAGTAAACACTATGACATAGCAAGCAAGCGAGCCGCCTCTGGCGTATATAGTATTACTCGACTGGAGCCGCGTTGTTTGTGTCTAACAGATTGTGCCATCAGGTGCAACCTTGTCGCACGGAGCTTTTGCTTTGCAGTGAATCACACGCATGTGACTAAAACAGAAATGTAAAGTTAAGAGATGAATTTTCGAAATAAGATTTGAAACGCAATTTTACTTGTTGAATATTTGTTGCGAAAAAATGCAAATTCAAAATGATTTTTTGTCAATTTTATTGACAACTTTTCATAGTGAAATAACGGAACTACTCACGTATTTTATACCGAGATTAGCTCGACATGTTTCGCAGGGCAGGCGCGTAGCTCCAGATGATGGGTCACGGATTGACCCGAAACATGTCGAGCTAATCTCGGTATAAAATACGTGAGTAGTTCCGTTCACTATGAGTGAGTCTCACGGTAGTTTTATGTTTAAGGCAACTTTTCAATTCCAACTTTTTTTTGATGTCGCGTGTTAAAAAAGTCTTGCCATTATACGAATTCAAAATTAAATAAGACTCTGGATCCAGGCAGCGCGGCTGAAAGTCAACTTAGGTATGTAATTAAAAAAAAAAGTTATACTACGGTTGTGCGTGACAGGAGTGCGTGAGTGTTTGTTTGTTTTTTGTTATGACGTTGACTGTCAATGAACTGTTATTCCGTTCACAAATTTGTCTATTGGATGTCTAAAATTTAATTTAACTCCAGTTTGGTCGTTAAGACCCGTAGAGGACAGGCCAGCTAGAGAAACAATGATGGCCACCCAGTTCCGCAAACCTTCAGTTTATTTAAACTTACAAACTGTCACAGAAACTGTAAAGAGCCAATAACCGTAGAGAAAAAGGCACTAGCGTTACGCGCGATCTTGGGCCGGCCAATAAGAGCACAGCGAACGCCGCCATGCTTTGGCGGAATCGTCTTCGAACAAATTCAATGACATTAGTACTCTATAGGTTCTGTCCTCTATGGTAATACCCAACGGGAGGTAGATTTGATGTTAAATATCCTGAAGTGCGATTAGCATTGTCTTTGACTGTAGACGAGTGTCATTTTGTCATTTATTTGGGCAGCATTATGAATTTTGCTAAATAGTTTAAATTTTAACGGCTCGCCTGACAGTTAATATGCGCATGTAAGGTTAAACCTGATAAGAAGGTTTGGTTTATCTAAACTAGATCTTTAACTGTATGAGGAGCTTTGTTGAAGTTTTTGTGATTTTCTTTTCACCTCCTGTGGTGATAGGAAGATAAAGGTATTTTTAGAAAAAGTATAGCTTTTTTGACAAATAGCCTATGTTTCTCGGCTGAGAAATTATTGGTGTACCAGTCTTTATTTTAAATATGTATCCCAATTCTTAGTTTAAGTTCCAGAATTGTTGGAAAAGATTTTTTCTGAAAATGTCAAATCGTCATTTGACATGCAAGATGCAGGCTTTTTTCTATCTGGTCACTTGTAATCAGATCTAGTGCGTAATGTTTTGCCATCGGGAACTATCGGAATATAACGGCAGCCAAAATGTCAGTTGTTTGTATTAGTATGGTTAAAATGTATTGTGGGTACAGTTAACAACAATCTGGCATAAATGTGGGAGCACAGCTTAATGCAATACATTGCATTCAAGAAAATTGCTATCATATGCCGATAAGTGTGCACGATATATATACGAAGTTTTCTACAATGGATAAACATTTCGCGCTACATCTGTGCTTTAAGACAGCATAGAGTAAAATAGAATCTCTATTTTAGGGGCCTTTATATTTATTTTTCTAAATTAGTACAGATGGATTCTTGAAATGAGCACAATTTTTCATTCAGTTGCTATCTATTGTTTGGGTTACTAGAGATTGGAAAGTGGTATGGAGATTGTGCCACAATCTTAAGTAGGATCAAATCAGGGATAGTTTGAATAGGGGCCAGACGTGAGCAGTTTATTGTCACGCTATTGACATTGGCTTTGACGGATGGACTTTATTTCTGACATTCGGAAATTGGGACTGTCAATGTGATGTCAGTTGCGCGGAACAGGCAATAAGTCTAGTATTGCCTTTGGTTAAAACGTATTTTGGGGGTAGTCTGATTGTTAAATTGGTTTTTGGACCAACATTTTTTTCCATTTCTAGTATACAACTAGAGCATTTCTGCATTATGAATTCTCAAAATCGTTAATTTGTTTTGCGCGTGGTTGGCTCGGCAGAGACAATCCTTTTATACTGGTTTTATTTTTAAGAATGTATTGCATTTTTATTCGAAATCATGTTTCGACGGAGCTTCCTTTTGAGCTCTGCTATTCTATTGACTATGTGATGACAAGTTTCTATCAGAATTGGGGATTTACTGTCAAATTTGACAGCTGTCACTGGGATCTGTGGAAGTACCACTCGAAACTGGCGTGTTAGGTATTTGCATGTTAACTTTATTCTCTTGCCCAAAAAATGTATGTACCTATTGTACGTAACTTCTGTATGATTCTAAGTCTTATGCTTCTAATATTTAACAGTTGACACCTTCAGTCTTAATTCAAAGAAATTAAGGTCATAAATAAGGTTTTTTTTTCTCAAAACTTAATCAATACTTAACTTACCCTAACAATAATGGCCAGTTGTATTTTTTCCAGAAATGAATAAATTCTGTTCCATTTCCGAGTGGTATTTTCACAAGGCTCGCGATTTTAAGATCTTGGTTTGTTTTTAAATAGCATCCCAAAAGATAAAGGGACCATAGAGCATAGAGCTATTATTTTTTTTGTTTTCGTAACGTGGATGCTAGGATGTTTGGACGGTAATTATAAATTTTCATTTTCAGTGTATAAACTCATCTTGAAACTTAGATCTGTATCAAATGGAATCTCTTTAATGTAATATCTTGTAACGTATGACTGTCTTAAACACCACAACACATGACTAAGATTTTAAGTGACATTTCTGTGAAGTTTGATTTTTTTACTGTCTTGTTTGTTTTAATACAGACTTGGTAAAAAAGTGTAAAATGATTTAAAAAAAACTTTTTTTCTTTCATCATCACATCGACATTCTGATCTGTATTAATACAAGTAAATACAAACGGTAAATGCCAGCTTAGTAAAACTAGTGTTCTCAGTTACATGCGGCTTTTGCCCGTAATTTTTCTTTACCAATTTTCGGTTTATATTTATAAATAAGTAACAAAGCTGAACTGAAAATTAATTTGGTGAAGAAAAATTTGTGCAAATGAAATTCTGGGAAACACTGATTATGGTAAATGAAATTCGGTGAATGTGTTGCGATGACTCCAGTACTTTAAGCGAAAGTGGATTCTGCTCAAGAGTGAGTTGGTTTCAAGTCACGTGCAATATATAGCGTAATTATTATTTTGTTTCCAATAAAATTATTAAAATCGAGTTTTTCTTTTATTTTCCCAAAGACCTGATTTCCCCAAGGTAGGTAAAAACGATCGTGATAAGTATTGGATAGATACATATCTTTATTTTATTTTGAAAATTATATTACATTTGAAACGTCAGAACAATAAATTCACATAAAGATCGTCATATAAGTAAACAAATAAAAATAAATTAATAAAGGTCCCTATTATAATATAAGTAAAATGTCAATATGAAAAATATCTACCTTTACCTAACCTAACCATTTTGCGCTCTAACTGCAGATCCGATTTAGATATAATTTGGTACAGAAGAAAGTACGGAATTACTTTTGTCCTAAAGAAATGCATAATTTCCACCTAATAGTCATAGGCAGAAAATAAAAGTTAACTGCGTAGTGGACGGCAAGTAATTTGGCTAGATTTTAAGTGGTGGGGGTAGGTCAGAGAACTTAAGTCTTGCGTAGTTTATTGACCACTATGCAGAGTTATCTCCATTTTGCCACCTACTAGCGCCATCTATGCATCGTCGTAGAACATCTAGTAAGATTTGTTGATCGAAAATCGAAATGATACCTTGCGAAAGTAATAAAATAACTGATTAACCAGCCGATTCAAGGAAACGCAGAAAAGTTTTTGATTTCTGTGGATTAACCCCTCGTATGCGGGAAATAAAAAATATACTGCATTCGAGCCTCTTCTGTTTCAATATCTACAAATTATGGTGATTAAAATAAAAATGAAAGGAAAGGAAAGGAAATAGGGGAGGCTTTTGCCCAGCAGTGGGACACTGTATAAGCTACACAAAAAAAAGATATCCTTAAAATGGAGCAGATCTGCTCCGTAGCATACTGACTACAAAGAGGAGCCACTAGGCGGGGGCGCCATTATCTTTGCAAATTTCAGCCTTGTGACGTAAATTTGCAACAATATTATAAAATATTACAAGCTTATTACAAGTCAGTATGAGTGTTTTAATTTTTTTAGTGGTTTTATATTAACAACTTACAATTCTTCGTACAGTCAAGGACTTTAATTCACGAGCCACCATGGAATCAATTCACAGTAAACGTCATAGTGACAATCCCATTAATTATCAAGGGAAATCGTAATGATTTTTTCTTCGAAAAGGTTCTATGGTGGCTCAATGAATTAAAGTCCTTGACTGTACGACGTTCTGAAGTATCGGCGTCATTCGAAGACAGCTGAGTCTACTCGACGCAAGATGGCGATAGTAGGCACTGTTGGAGATTTTGAAACTAACGCAATAGGTTCTATGTACGACGTATATCCATCACACAAAAACAATATCGCACTTCATAATATTAGGAGCAGGATAGAATAGGAGTAAATTTGATAAATAAGAGTTTAATACTTAGAATTTCATTTAAAAAAAGCGTACCAAATTTCTTGCAATGCATTGATCTTGGCAGTCATGGTCTTTTTAGAGTAAAAAAAATCAGATAGGTAAAAAGCAGCCACGGCCTACTTAAGCAACTACATTTTCGATTAAAATTTTATGATTTTTGATTTAAAATCAGGAGTGAACAAATTAAAATGAATGAAACCACAACAAACTAACAACAATACCATTTATTGGTTATACAGGTTCTTACATATAGTAACAATCATAGGATATTTGGCTAGACGTTACAAGTGATCAAAAAGTGAACGGTAGGTATATTGCTCCTAACGCTAAACTCGTCGAAAGACTAACATTTAGATCTGGTGTCGATGAACTGAAAATATCACGAAGAAAAATTGTTTAACGTTCATTAGTGCTGCCACCTATTGGGGAGTAGCTGGTACTATATATTTTACGCTCTGGCGTAAAGACAGCCATGGAAGACTTAATTTATCTTATTACATCAAATTATCTATTTTATGGAAGACATCCATGGAAGACTTATGTGTTTTGTTGCACATTTATCCAAATTTGACAGTGAAAATATATTTTCTTGCATACATTTCACTATTCCTCACATTCGCGACAAAAATTAAGTGAAACATTCGCTTCCAAACAAGCAATCATTCTTTTTTTTATCACATTCCAAATCGCACGTTACATTTCAAAATATTAAAGCAATTTATGTTTGAGTGGAAAGAAATCATCTTATTTAATTTGCACTAAAAGAGCTCTTTTAATTCAAAACTGTTCATAATTGGCAAATTTAAATCTACATCAATCAGCGCCACCTGGCGTCAGCGCACCTACTTAAACTTTAAACTACAGTTCCACTTAGCGTAAAGTAATAAAATATAACGATAACAAAAATAAATATTCTGCTAACTTCTAGTATTCCTCCGCGCACTCCTCAGGCACTCTACATATTTACAATTAATTTATTTATAATTTGACAGACAGTTTCATCATATTCGAAAACAATCGACTTTAGACGTTATTGTTTAATCTAGAACGTTTCGTTCAGACATTCGAAAGTTCTCACTACTGGCCGCTAGATGTAGCTAACGGTTGGGAAATCTAACAAGCCAAAATTGGCTCACCGTACAGAACTTGAAAATTAGTCACTTTTTAAGACAACAAATGGTTACACAGTTTAGAACGTTGGCACAAACACACAGAATAACATTTATTATTATTATAGCTCCCTCTCCCTTCTATACTACTTTTTCTATTGTCATTGTCACATTTTCGTGTTTCTTATATTTACAGCTTACCTATTATATAATAATAAAAAAATAACGGAGTATACGTAATGATTAATTAAAGGAAAAATGTAAAGAAATAGATAGAATATTATGTAGGTAAACAACAACAATAAGTAGGTACTTTCCAGAGTAAACAAATTTCTAAATGATTAAACGAATGATACAATAATTAATAAGAAATATAACATCTTAATTGATCTTAGGCTGCATTCAACTGATTCAACCAAACCAGAATAAAAATGTATCTTAAAATAAGTCATTTGATTCGCCGTTGTTTAAGTCGACTCTTGAAAATAACAATGTACTTAAACAATGTAACAAAACGAACGATTCTATAATTAGAGATTAACTTACCAGTTACATATAATATTTTACCTAGAATACTGGCGAAAGTCGGCGCAACGCGTTATATTATTTATTGCGTTAATACACAATAATATATATTTATCCATTACATTTTAGTAAACATTTTGCATCCAAAACATCTAAACATTTATAGGAATCGAACAGAACGGACACACTCAACACTGAAAGTTTCCAAGCCTACTGACACAACATGTAAAATATATTTTTAATTGGCAAAAGGGGAGATATGTTTTGTATATAATGACTCTGATATATTAGAACTACTTCTAGTTACGCTAAGCGTACAATATCAATTAACAATCTCATAGCGACGAATATACATTTAAAAATATTTAACGCAAATAAACGCTTTTAGCTATGTCTCTCA
This sequence comes from Adoxophyes honmai, assembly GCA_005406045.1. Taxonomy (NCBI): domain Eukaryota; kingdom Metazoa; phylum Arthropoda; class Insecta; order Lepidoptera; family Tortricidae; genus Adoxophyes; species Adoxophyes honmai. The sequence continues at coordinate 57,705 of BHDV01069711.1, read as the reverse complement.
ACATCGAATTTTGCATTCCGCAAAAAATTGAAATTTAGGCCTTAATGTGGAAATTTCTTACGAAGGATATATTTGTATATATAATTTTATAACTAGTTCCTTAAAACTACAGAAAATATATTTCCATTGTCAGTTTTCGACAACAAAATATTGGAAGACATTTAGAACATTCAACATTCATAATATATTTTATACTAAACGTAGTCAAAAGTTATATTCTACGCGAAGATATAGTCCTCTTTAAGCTGTCAATAAAACAATTTCACAATTTTTTCCACAAATGTATGTTTGTTAATGTTTTGTCATGACGAGCCTAAAAAGACGTTGAAGACGGAAGTGGACCGCTAGTGATATCAAATCTACACAATCGTTGCAATTCCTTTAAGTATCTTTTATCCATTGAGCATAATAACCTACTCAGCTAAACTTGCTATTAACATACTAAATATTGTTTCTCAGACAGTTTTAACATCAAATACTTACCTACAATAGTTTCGAGACTTCAAAACAAAAGATAATTTAATATTTTTACGCGCAAAAATTTGACGTTCCATTAAATTTTATGTAAATAACAACGACATTCGTAAATACATTCGTAGTAACAATTTTGACATCCATTATTAATTATATACGAATTCATTTTAAATACACTTTTTTTACATAGTAGGTACATATTAAATATATCATGATTTTCTCGCACTACAAACGGTTCCAATAATTTTACATTAACATTTAGAATTGTTATTAAACCTGTCTGAAAAATGTTCTTTTTCATTTCAATCCTTTTTTCAAAAGAAGGTAAATAGTTTATATAAACTACGTTTACATCCGACCTAAAGCAAAGACCGCACTACTAGAATATGACAATCAACCAATACCTTGCGATTATACATACGTAATTACATTTACTGCCAGAATTTTTTTTCTTAAATCTTTGAAATGCTATCTGAATTAGATGGTTTTTCCTTTTCCTTTTGTCACGAATCATGTAGATAATATTCTTCAGAGTATATGCTGTTTACAAGGCATAATACAATAAATGGGGCTTGATAGAAAAAATCGTAGTTATCTTAAAAATAATCTTTCTTAACTTTTGTAATGGCCCAAAAAAACAGATTATGATTGTACATGTATAAAATTCATACCAGCGTTTAGTATTTTAGTGTAGTTACAGAGTCACTTGAATAATTCAAAGCCTAATCCTCCATTTCATACAACAAAAGACTTGTACCTAACGGTCAAACAGTAATACTTAAGTGTTATTACAATAATGATACCCAATTTTGTTTTAGAATCATGAGGAAAATTAAAATGTTGTCCTTTAATTGTCTAATCTTAAACGAAACAGAGTATCGGACTTTATGATTTTTACTTTCGAGCATAATAATGTCTGTTACTGGGTGGTTGTCATCTTCTGTTTACCTAGGTCTTTTACCAATACTGCTATTCGCCTCACGTGTGATTCTTTGTGCACGTCATCATGTAAAATGTTAAGTAAAGTAAACGACTTTTATCATTAAAATATCTATGAATCCTTCACATTTCTTTTCCATCGCAAGGTATTGATTTACGGCAACGAAGAAACTAACTTGAATACATTTCAAACGCTACTTTACCATTTCTCCCGTGTCATTTAGTCCACAATGATGTCCTGCCCCAGACGGTCCATCTCTGAGAGCAGGAAGTCCACATCCTTCTCGGTAACGGCTGCAGAGCTGATGATGTTGCGGAAGAAGTTTGGTCGGCGGTCGTCGGGCTGGTAGCCGATCATGATGGTTCCTGCTTGCATCATCTTACCCTTCAGCTTGGCGCAGACCTGAGGAGTACAGAGGACTTTAGTGTACGCCCTTTTACCGCATGTTTCTGTTTACGCTGCGACCTACATTTGGGTTGTGCATTCAGTAATAAAAATGTTATTTTAAGTAATTTTGATAAATGCATAACTGACTGTTAGCTTTTTTAACAGTCAGTTTTGTACTTGTCGCAGAAGATACATGTAGACTGAATGCGGTTGAGATGCGTTCATTGCAAAGCATGAGTGGCATTAAACTTACTGATTTATTAGCGTGAATAGAGAGAAATGTGGTCTGAATAGAAAGTCATCAAGAAAAAGTCATGGATAGAGAAAGACATGTTGCGTTGGTTTGGGCATGTGGAGAAAATGGATGAAGCAAGAGTGTGTAAATAAATCTACAAGGGAAGTGTGTTAGGGCAAATCAGTTAAGGGCGCCTCGAAGAACGTATATCGACCAGATCGGGGATGTTCTAAAAAGAGGCGAAATTAGGAGTTCCCGAAACCGTCTAGCGCGTGTGTCAAGATTCATGAAGCGCGAGAAGTGTGTCAGAATAAGGGCGAATGGTGCTCTCTTGTCTCTGCCTACCCTACTCGGGAATAAAGGCGTGATTGTATGTATAGCCGTGGTAGCCCTGCGGTTCGATCTGTGGCCTCTCGAGCAGAGGGTTGTGGGTTTAAACCCTGGGCTCGCACCTCTGAATTTTTCGGAATTTATGTGCGATATCGAATTTGATATTTACCATGAGCTATTCGGTGAAGGAAAACATCGTGAGGAAACCAGCACACAGCGACGAAGCAATTCAATGTCGTGTGTGAAGTTCCCAATCCGCACTGGGCCCGCGTGGGAACTATAGCCCAAGCCCTCTCATACTGAGAGGAGGCCTGTGCCCTGCAGTGGGACGTAAATAGGCTGGATGATGATGATGATGTATGTATTGTATGTATTCTATTGGTTCCTCACCTTCCCAAGAAGTATCTCCTTATGCGAGTCATGCGGCAGCGCGCGCAGCTGCTTCGGCAGGTACCAGAAGCTCACGTTCACCAGCTCGGGCTCCAGGATCAGGTGGAACTTGTCCGGCTGCTCCTTGATGCGGCGCACCATGTACTCCGACAGCTCCATGAGGCGGTCCATGAGGCGCTCGAAGCCTGAGGTTCCCTGGAAGACCATCATACTTGTAGCGCTATCTATTGTCCAGTAGAGCTACAAAGTCCATCATACTTGTAGCGCCATCTATTGTCCAGTAGAACTACAAAGTCCGTCATACTTGTAGTGTGGCGCCGTCTATTGTCCAGTAGAGCTACTAAGTTAATCATACTTGTAGCGCCATCTATCGTTTAGTAGAACTACTTCTACGAACGTCATCAGCAACCCTGCCATCTATCGTCCAGTAGTAGGACTTCCACAAACGTTAACTGTCAAAGTGGTCTACGCCGCGCTATCGAGTTTTCGAAGTTGTATTAAATATAACCTCCAACTTTCTGCCTGTGTAGGTCCCCAAGCATAACATCTGCCTGAAAAGAGATCTCTCTATTGGAGGATTTCCCTCATTGATTGGTGCCCTTGATTTGGACATTTTGACGCAACCTTCCTCGACATACATTATGACGACCACAGACGTAAATCGAACTAGCTGACCCGGCGAACTTCGTACCGCCTTAGCGTAGCTTTGATGCACTACTTTATTTTGTATTTTTCAATCTTTCTGACAGATTCCTATCACTATAGCGCTCATGTGATATTACAGTAGATAGAGAAAAAGTGGCATGCTTGGTTGTTATACAAATGCAAGAACTCGCGGTATATATTTTGATATAAGTCTGTGATAAGTGATGACGACTCAGTCTCAACAGCAAGCTAGACCGAGGTGCTGTCTCAGTTCCCATGAAAACTGATGCGTATTAGCAGACGAGAGTGACTCGTGTTGTGATCGTTATCACGCTTGGGGCACTAGTATACAATGTGTTACAAAAAACCAGTTAAAAAATGAAAAATATTGTAAATCCTAGTAAACTGTCACTTAATACAACTGATGTTATCGTAAATTATTTAACAGAGTCTTTGACACATTTTCAATTTTTCATTCAAAGACGTTTGCAAGCTTAATAAGAGGAATTCTTTTTTTTTTCAATTGTTGTAAATGAACTCCTTATAATGGGCCTTTTGACCCTCTTTCTGCTTTACTCGTATTTTTGTAACACGTTATATACAGTGTGTTACCATAATCCGGGCTTTTTTTATAATAACATAGATATCTAACTTAACCATGATATTAATTTCATTAAATAACGATCTCAGACTTCGTTAATTTACTAACAAAATTTTAATTGCCAGCATTGTAAAGCTAAGTGATTTGACAAACGCATGTAAATGATTAAATGACAGTCGACATTGATTATTATTTGTTTTACATTGCTGGCAATTAAAATTTTGTTAGAAACTTAGCGAAGTCTGAGATTTAGTTATTTAATGTCATGGTTAAGTTACATATCTATGTTACCATCCATAACATCCTTTATAAGAAGCTCGGATGCTGGTAGCACACTGTAGTCGTGTATTGTTTGTCGTGTCGTACCTTCCCGCGCCACTGCAGCCACAGCTTGAAGATGTCGTTGTGCCGTCCGCACTGGATGACCTTGTCGCCGGTGTCGTAGCGCGGGTCGTAGATCTTGTCGGTCATGAAGAGATACTCCGCCGACATCGCGTTGCAACTCAGCAGGATGCCCTGGGGAAAAGTTTATTAAATAATTCTCGCGCACAAAAGCATCCGTGCCAATAGCCGTACGGTAGTCTAAATAGTTTTAGACTTAGATTTAATTTGTGTAGCTAGTAGTAGGTATTTTTAACCGACTTCAAAAAGGAGGAGGTTCTCAATTCGACCTAATTTTTTTTTTTTTTTTTATGTGTATGTTACTCGATAACTCGAAAACCCGTGGACTGATTTTCAAAATTTTTTTTTTAATCGAAAGGGTATAACTCGAAATTGGTCCCATTGGCACGAAACCAGGATCTGATGATGGAATCTTGGAGAAATCGAGGGAACTCTTCAAATTTTATATGGAGATGTAAGGCGTTTTCGGTAATTTGTTGAAGACGTCAAGATTTTACATTCAGTAAATAGAATACTTTTAAAATATTGCTAATTTGAAGTCGGTTTTTTTTTGTTTAAAATTATTTATGTTGTATATGAATTGCGGTTGATTACGTAATTTAAAAAAATCGTCTATAACATGTTTCTTGTATAGGAGCCCTTCTATTATTATTTGTTTTCAGTATTTGTTGTTGTATTGATAACTCAAACACATAATCTGTGAACAACTGCCTAGTTATCACGGTTCTTGAGATACAGCTCGCAGAATGGTGACCACTAAAAATGGCCATTTTTTTATTATCTCTTCCCTTAATTATTATTGTTATTTTAGTATTTTGTTGTTATAGCGGCAACAGAAATACATCATGTATTTTATTCATTATGCCCCCCCCCCTTTTGGGAACGCAGGCCTGATTGTATAAATGTAAATGTGTATCTACCACCCTTAGCAATCAATACCTTCTACTCGTATCTTAGACAATACATTAACTCCCGGTATATCCAGTAAATATTTTGTTTGTCCCATAAAGTCCTAGTGAATAGAATATGCAAATTATAAATTGGACGCCGTACAAACAGCTGCGACGGACAGATAACGATTTGCATAACCTGTGGTAGTGTATGCTGAAGCATTTATTATCTGTACCGTAAGAGGGCGTTTTCTGGAAACAACTTGCCTTTTTTCGGATTTTTTTGGTTTCAAACAAGAATAATCGATATTCGTTTGATTTCAGCCGTGCTTTTGTGAAATTTATACGAATAATAAGTCAAGTAAGTTTTCCGTGTAGTGTTGGAATTAGAATAACACCTCACCATTTCTTCCGTGGTTGTCGTAAGAGGCGATTAAGGAAATAGGTTAAGGTGTATTTTAGGCGACAGGCTAGCAATCTTTCACTACTATACCTGCCAACTCAAAACCTAAAAAAATATGCTAGAAGTGCCCACGAAATGTATTATTATTCCCTATATTCCCACATGGGGCAGGCAGAGCATACGAAAGGCTACAGACACAACGATGACTATCTCATGTTTCGTCGCCACTTCTAATATATTTTTTGGCTTTAAGTCAGCAGGTATAACAGTGACAAGTTGCTAGATCGTCTCCTAAAACATACCACACTCCATTTCCTTAGTTTCTCACAACATCCACGGAAGAAATGGAGAAGAGTTACTCTAATAATTAGTAACAACGTCTGTATGCGATTATTTACTTTTACTAAAGCGTTCCTAAACACAAATAAGGGGGATTGTACACGTTTCAAGCATTCTTTCACAAGAGCACTTAGCATACTCCAAATACTACAAACATCCTCTACCTACATTCAAAACTCACCCTTATAACAATAACGACAAAATACGAAGTCACTCTAGCAAAAAACATGGACGATTAAGCGATTGTAAGCCTTATGTCCAGGTGGTAAGGTATGGGGGGTGGGTGGCTTGTAAATGTCAGAACAGTATGTCAAATAATAAATTCCTCTGAGCTCCGCCCTTTAGGGTTGAAGGGAGGGGAAAGTGTCGATGGATTGTGTCGATAGAGTGTTATTCAATTAATTAATTCATAGAATAAACGGAATCCGTACCAATATATAAATGTGAAAGTGTGTTTGTTTGTTTGTTTGTTTGTCCGTCCTCCACTGCTAAACGGAGCGATTGATTGACGTGATTTTTTAGGTAGAGATAGTTTAGGGCATGGAGAGTGACATAGGCTACATTTTGTGTCTTCATAACCCCCCATTTCCCTAAAGTGAGGAGTGGAAGTTTTCAATATAGAAAACTATAAAATTTGTATGTGTGATACCCCGAATTTAACGCGAGCGGAGCCGCGGGCAAAAGCTATGTTAAATATATTCTCAACTATCATACAACACAACAATTATTGGAAAATTAACCAGTGGTGTTGGATTGGAATGACGCCTCCCCATTTTATCCGTGGATGTCGTAAGGTGCGATTAAGTGAATAGGTTTAGGTATGCTTTAGGCGACAGGCTAGCAACCTGTCACTATTATACCTCATCCATTTCATTTTAAACAGAAAATTACTTGATGAAATAAAGGAGTGGTAATCGTTAACGTTTTCTAAAACAAAGAAAAACATTTTTGAGTTATAATATTTTTCGAGTGTTATTGACGGGTCTTACCTAAAACTATGCTAATAAAAGATCCCGACGAATTGAGAACCTCCTCCTTTTGTGAAGTCGGTTAAAAAGACTACAAAACATGAAATAATCATGGTTTTGACTATGTCGAATTTTATAAGCTCTGCCTTCCCCATTTGGGAACACAGGCGTGATCATAAAATATGTTATTTCATTAATTAATACATCATATTCTATAAACTCTCAAGCGGGGCATACAGAGTACACGAAATGCTACTTAGACAAAGTTTTAAGTTGGCAGGTATAAAAGACAGGGTGCTATCCTGTTGCCTAAAACATACCTAAACCTATTTTCCTTAGTCGCCTCTTACCACATCCACGGAAGAAATACATACATACATACATATTCTCACGCCAGTTTTCCCCAGGGGGGGTAAGCAGAGCACATGTATTCAAAAATCTAGTGCCACGATTAGCAATTTCAGGGTAACCAGATGGTTAAACGTGATATTGCAGTGACAGGTTGCTAGCCCATCGCCCACAATACGGAGGAAATAGAGACGTCATTCTAAACCCGACACCACACAAAACATGTTGCTATTGTTGTATATACAAAGGATGGCAACGGGAGTCTAATTTTGAGATTCACATAGTTTGAGAACTGCAATAGCTCGATAGCCGAACTTCACATTATTGCTCCAACATAAAGAAACATCGATAACCCAAAAACTTTATCGATATCCCCGCCCTACCACCAGAAGTTACATTTAATTAAATTCCGCCGACACTCGCTGACATATGTTGCCAATCTACCCTCATCCCCCACCCAGACACACCCCAAAACCACCCCTAACACTCCCACGCAAAACACAGAATCCCTTAGCAATTTTTTTCCTTCAACTTTTAAACAAAAACCTGTTTTAATACTCAACGTTTGCGACGATTTTCCTTCGCACAGCGACCGTCATTTGTTTGAAGAACTGCGTCAATTTTAATGCGTCTTCGGTAGATCGTATTACGTGGTACTAAGGCGCTTTTTACTGTGTTTTAAGGGTGGATGTGACATTATTTGCAGCCGCGTGCGCATGATGGCCCTTTGGTGCGAATAATGGATTCGTATTTAATGTCCAGACGCTAATCGCTGGATTACATTGAGAGTAGCTTTTGCTCGCGATTTTGTCCGTAAAATGCAGACTGCGTGTTTAATTTTAGTTAGTTTCTTTACTTCCTTTATTACAAAAAAACATTTTCATCAAACTTCCGGAGTGGAGGCTCATGACGTCATACGAAACTTCATAACACTGTAACCACGTCATTTCTTGCTTGCTATAAAATAAAAATATCCCTTACATCTACACTCGATTTATTAAAAGATTTTAAAATTTTAAAATTTTCTCTGGAATCCAAAGGTAAAACTACTTTATGATTAGTGCAATAATATTACATAATTACTGTGTGTTATAATAATTTCAATACAAACTAAGTATGTTTTATTATTTGTGGCGATGCCTTGACTTTACTTAAAAAAATGTGTGAGGTTTTGACAGTTAAGATTCAAATTAACGTAACTGTACTTTAGTGGGTTAAAGATGGTACTTACAGGGATCTTGAAGTGCACGGTGGAGCACTGCAGCAGGGTGCCCATCAGCTTATGCGGGTTCCAGGTCACGGAGTCAGCCCTGGGGACAAACCAGCTGTCAGCAAGGCTTCCAACAACATAGGTAGAGTACTCAGAATTCTCAGAGGTAAACGTCCCTGTGCTCGACACTGCCCCAATACATGGCACATGCAACCTAATGTCATAGTAAGACATGTGTCAATGGGTGTCATCTACTGGGCGTTGAGGCGTCGAGCATTGGTACATTTACTTTACGGCGCCGAACTTTCGGTTGAAACCGCTTGCACCAGCTGAGAGTCATAGGCGGCTAGCAACCTGTCACTATCATAGTTCTTTCATCTGTTTTCAAACCAAAAATCGTGCTGAATGCGGGCTGCTAAGTACTGCTAATCATGGTTTTGTCTACGTCATGTTTCGTGCACTCTGCCTACTCCATTTGGGAACACTAGTATGTCTGTATAATAAATTGAAGATTACAAAGACTAATGACAATCCAACTCCAGATTTACTTATGAATCTACACACCCCTTTAAACTCTACTTTCGGATTAAAGGGGTATTTTGAACCACCTGCATCCCCCTCCCAAACCACGACTGCAGTGTTATAATGCTGAGCCACAATAAACAATCAATTTATCAACGCGCATTGTTGATTTAGACAGGCTTGGTGAACGGTTGGTATACCCGTTTCAAGTCCATTGCGCGATCGAAACATATTCACAAAAATTTACCTACCTTATTTGGAAAATCACGCCTGTATTCCTTAATAACTTAGGCAGACCATAAACAATGTTACATAATCAAAACTATGACTATTTCACGTTTTGTAGCCACTTCTAGCATATTTTTAGGATTGATTCCTGTTTCGGCACATTCCTTTTTGGACATATTCCCTTTTCGGCATATTCTTGTTTCGGCATAAATCATTATATACAACAAATGAAATCAATCCTAGGTATTTAATATCGAAAATATTTTACTAATAAATATTATTTTATTTTGTTACGCAAGCAAAGTCACAAGTATTTCATAGTATAATTTATTTACTAAAATGTGGCGAAGCAAGAATATGCCGAAAACGGAATATGCCCAAAAAGGAATGTGCCGAAAAAGGAATCAATCATTTTTAGGTCTTAAGTTAAGTACAATAGTGACAGTTTGTTGCTTCAACGTACCTAAACCCATTTATCCTTAGTCGCCTCTTACGACATACACGGAAGAAATGGAAAGGTTATTCTATCCCGACACCACACGGCACGATAACATTCTATCTGCGTATAAATGCCATTTTTCCATATGTCGGTGCCAACAAATACTTGACGGTAAAATATGTATGTTATCTGCGCTTTGTGTTAGCTCATTGAATTGTATAGGGAGCGGTATTGACAGATATCTGTACAGAAACTGATATCTTACCGTATCTGCTTAGTGTGTACCGTATCTCGCTATACCGCCCCCTTCCACCTCTTTCCCAAAAACGGTCGCGTACAACTTTAGTAACCAAGCCAGCAATGTAATAGATGACTGTGAACGCGTCGCACTCGCTTCTAGTATTGTTATGGTAATGTCAGGGGTGGGCAATTGATTTATAATTTTGTTGGCTTTGGAGCTATTTGGTAGGGTCGTGTTGGACAGAGGTGCGATGTGGCGAATGATTGTGCAAATTAAGAGCAGGATGAGTATTCGAGCGAAAATAGAATTAACATATTGAAGTTTGACAATTATTCTAAACCCGACACCAGATGGGCTATCACCTCCCTATTTCTTCCGTGGATGTCGTATGAGGCGACTTAGGAAATGGGTTTTGGTATGTCTTAGACGATAGGCAAGCAACCTAACACTATTATTCCTGCCAACATAGTACCTAAAAAATATGCGGAAAGTGGCCACGGAACGTGAAATAGTCATGGTTTTATCTGTGTATCGTTTCGTGTGCTCTGCCTACCCATTTGGGAATACAGGCGTGATGTATGTGTGTATGTCACTTTAAATAACACTAGTATTGCTATATTCAACAATAGTGTTGTTTAGGTGAAAAACTTAGGTACTTACTTAAGTCACCTGTTGTAAGTGTGAGTAATATGTGAGAATAGACATTAGCACTAGCTTTCCGCCCGCGGCTCCGCCCGCGTGGAACTCGGTTATATTGCGGTATAAAGCACAACTATAAGAAAACTTCTCGTTTCAAACGACACACGGCGCCATCGATCTATCATCTATCGATCGGTTATCGATTGATATCGATCTATCATCGATCGATATCGATCTATCAAGCAAACTATATTTTTGTTTTCCCTCGGGAACATCATTTTTTTCCGGGATAAAAAGTAGCCTATGTCACTCTCCGTGCCCTAAACTATCTCTACCTAAAAAATCACGTCAATCCATCGCTCCGTTTAGCCGTGAAAGACGGACAAACAAACAAACAAACAAACACACTTTTAAATATGTCGTATGGTTTGCAAACACATTATTTGCTTATCTTTCAAGTTTGATTATTCCTGTCCACTTATGATTGACATGACTGCCACAATAAGTAATTGTCTCCTTATTTTTTGCGATCATTGCAAACTGTACACAACTACATACAACAGGTGACTTGCTTAAGTTTTTTACCTATACGAAGTTGTAATACGTTTTAGTATGTATGTTGTTTTTCAATATGGGCTTCCAATCTGTCTAAAGTTTAGCGTGGGGTTGTTTATCAATGTGGACTCAGTTGGCGAGGATTAACCCTAGCTTTTGTGCGAATATGGGGATGAGGGGTGCTGTCACACCGAACTAAAATTTATCTTTAACAATTTTCAAAACCCGACTTCAAATTGGCATTATCCTAAATCCTAAAGCATAAACATCTGTCTACACCTATACGCTAAACCAGTGTGCTTTCTTTTCAAAAAATCACCCGAATATATACAAGCTTTTAAACATAGTGGAACCAAAAATTATGTAATAAAAAACTCATAATTATAATAATAATTACATTTTTTGCCTGTGGAAATTCATGCGTCGTTTCTTTTTAATCTGTTTGCATGGTCTTTGTGGTTGTGGACCCACAATACATCATATTTTCGATAATCTTCGATAAATTCCGCAGTTTTTACTTCATCTTTGATCATTTTAATTATAAAATGCACAAAATGTTGCACGCGAACCCACGGTGGACGGATCACCGTGCGTTAGCGGCATGCGCTGTGGTTGCTCGGGCATGCGTCAGAAGAAGACGCAAGATGAACGTGAAAGCGCACTGGTGTGGACTTAGCTTACACCGTTCTGTTGCGTCACAACACAACACGACAGATTAATTTTATAGGGCGTTACGCATCTGTGTGAGTGGCGGCGTGATTGATGAACGGCGCAAGCTTTGTTTTTTACAAGAGAGGGCTTTTAATGACTGTCAGATAGTCTCCGCCCGGGCCCCTTCTGGCGTCTTTGGCGGCGCAGTTCCGATGAAAAAGGGCCAATAGTGTCGGTCGAACTACGTCGACGTTGAAAATCGACCTTTTCTCAAGTTATTCATTTTCTAACAATGTAATGATCGTAATGCGATCCGTGAGGTGTCGGATTTAGCATAACACCTTTGTCATTTAAAAACCTAGTGTCATATAAAAGCAATTTACAAAAGGATTGTCTAAGTTTAAATCGGTAATCCGTACTTCCGTACTAATATATAAATGTGAAAGTGTGTTTGTTTGTTTGTTTGTCCGTCTTTCACGGCTAAACGGAGCGATGAATTGACGTGATTTTTTTAGGTAGCGATAGTTTAGGGCATGGAGAGTGACATAGGCTACTTTTGTCTCTTCAAAACCCCCCATTTCCCTAAAGTGAGGGGTGGAAGTTTGTGGAGAATTCCGAATAAATTGGTATGTGTGCTCTATCTTCTGTGCTACCCCGAATTTAACGCGAGCGGAGCCGCGGGCAAAAGCTAGTAGGAAAAATAAAATGTTAAATAATAAATAACGACTATTAGAAGAAATGGGTAATCAATTCGAAAAAATAGGTACACCGGAACCTTTACGCGACAGGGTAGCAACCTGTCACTATTATTTTGATTATGTAACGTTTCGTGTGCTTTGAGTACCTACCCCATTTGGGAAAGCTAGCGCGATGTACCATCGTACCAATTGATTCCTGACCTATTATAGAACCTATTCACAGTAAACGTCATAGTGACATTGCATTGCTCGACAGGTGAAATCTCAATAACGTTTATTGTGACAACGTTCTGCGATGGGTCAGGAATCAGTTGGTTCGATAGTATGTATGTAATGATTGATATATTTTATGATGCTGGTGTCTTAATATTTGAAAATATGTATTAGTCTCCGTTCCTTTCATTTCAATGCATCAAAATGAAGAAAGATTGTGAGGGGTTTAGGCTACAGCGTACGGCTTCACAATTTATACATTTATTTTCCGCCAAAACCATTTTCAATGTAATTGAGAGGTAATCCCGATATATATGTATAAATATTCTTTTACATCGAAACTGACAGATTGACAGCTCTCATAAAATACAAGGCTACAAATCGCCTTTTACACAAAAATCAACTTTATTCCTTTACCGGTAAAAACTTCATTCTGTGCTTTTATATATTTTTCCCGATGCGAAAAACCAAGAAAATCCGAGCAAAGTTAAGCTAAAATGAACTTTATGTGGTTTTGATAAGGCGGTGGCGATGTGTAATGTCGATCGTGGGAAAGCGCGGGTGCTACGGCCGTAGCGCGTAGCAAGTGCTACGAGGTTACAAGCTACGCGGAATTCTACTAGGGCTGGTACTTTTTTTTTAATATTTAATTACATACTTACATGCATCTAGTCTGTATTCCTGGGGTAGGCAAAGCATACGAAGTGTTACATAGATAAAACTAAATATTTGATTCATTAGACTATTTTCCGGAAGAAATGAAGGTGCTATTCTACAGGCTAGCAACCCGTCACTATTATACCTGCAAAAAAAATCTAAAAAGTCTGCTAGAAGTGGCTGAAACGTTAAATTACTCATGGTTTTGTCTATGTAGCAATTATCAATTCGCTACTTAACCCATTTGGGAACACAGCCGTGATGTACTATCGAACCAACTGATTCCTGACCCACCGCAGAACGTTGTCACAATAAACGTAGTAAAGATTTCCTTTGTCAAGCAATGCAATGTCACTATGACGTTCACTGTGAATAGGTTCTATTGTGGGTCAGGAATCAATTGGTCCGATGGTACAGTCAGGGAAATTGGATGTTTAGCAGGTTGAGATCCTTCTAAAATTGGCCTTATTACTATTTCCAGCCAGTTGCATGACATAAATACTCAATATTGAACTTCATGGTGAAGTTTGTCCTATAATGCGAACAAATTATGAAGGCGGTCAACCTGCTAAACATTCAGATTCCTTGACTGTATGCATGTAAAATTTTGTTTTGATAACGCGGCAACCCTACGGCCTTACGGTCGGCAGCGCACGCGTTCATCGTGATCGATGCGGCTGCTTAAAAGGTGCGATTAGTCTGAACAGCTTTGTTTGAGACGAAGATTTATGCCTGCTTTGATGAATTGGTGTGCGACATATATCGAAGACAAGTATGCGGCGGTATAAAGTGTGTCATAGACTAAGCAGATACGACAAGATATCTGTATCTGAACGTATATTTGTCACTCTGGGAAAGGGTTAGTGCATCGTTTCTTAACCTCGGGTCGCAACCCAAATTTGGGTCGCGGGCCATATCGAGATGGGTCGCAGGACCCGCGGGACTTTTTGAAAAACCAACCGCAGTCACTGCATTTCATTTGTTTTTAATGTTTGATTGGGTCGCGGGCTTCCAATTATTTTGAATTTTGGGTCGCAGGGCAAAAAGGTTAAGAGCCGCTGGTTAGTGTATTGTAGGCGATGGGCTAGCAACCTGTTACTACAATATCACTTTTTACCGTCTGATTACCCTGAAATTGCTAAACGTGGCACTGGATTTTTAAATTCATGTGCTCTGCCTACCCCTCTTGGGAATACGGGTATGAGGATGTGTGTGTGTGTGTGTGTATCAGTCAGTATCGCTCCCTATGCAATTCAATGAGCTAACACACAGCACACAGCGCAGGTAACCGATATTTTACCGTCAAGTATGTGTCGGCACCGACATATGGAAAGATGGCAGTCATACGCAGATAAAATATTATCATAGCTGTTTAGTCTGTAACAAGCTTTAATTATTTACATATTTTACCCGTTTTTTGTATTTGTAATATACAAATATTACTTACCTTTCGATGCCCGTGAGACGAGGATGACGATACTTCTTGGAGAAGAGCAGGCCACCGCCCCAGGCCGCCTGTCAACATACAAATTATAAAAAATCCTCCCTCTGTCAGAAGACCAAGCATATAGACGCACACAAACGTTTCGGCCAAATAAAATCAAAATGAAGTATAATCAAATTACCCGTGACCATAGGGCTGGTGCATTTCTCGCCCAACGAATCAGTTTGGCAATGCAGCCAATGTCATGGGTACTTTGCCGCAGAGGCGTGATTTGGGTATAAAGTTTAGGCTAGTTCTAGAATATTATTTCTTAGGAGAGTGTATTATATTTAATAGTTCTGCCCGCTACTCCGTTCGCGTGGAAAAGTGACTAATTTCCCCCGTTTTTCCCACATTTTCCAATTTTTCGCAGCGTGATATTATATTGCCTAAAGTATTCCTCGATAAATGGTTTATCCAACACAAAAGGAATTTTTCAATTCGAACCAGTAGTTCCTGAGATTAGCGTGTTCAAACAAACAAACAAACTCTTCAGCTTTAAAATATTAGTATAGATTTAATTTCAATCAATATCTCTACAATAACATAAGTTATCGCTAAAAACGGCCAAAATGGGATGATGGGACACTACAGGCTAACTTAACAGTAATAGTGACAATTTCCACTCACGTCAACGTGCATCCACATGTGGTACTTCTGGCAGATGTCGGCGATCTCCATCAGGGGGTCGAAGGCGCCCAGCACCGTGGTGCCCGAGGTCGCGTTCACGAAGAACGGCACCTAAAGGTATAACAGGAACAGGTTGAAGTGCAGGTACAGATTGAAGTACAGGTAGAGGTACAGATAGTGTAGTAATGTTGTTTCCGACCAAAATTTTATGTTCTGTAAGGTAAACGTCCCAGTGCTCGACACTGACCCAATATTTGGCACCAACATTATGTCATAGTAAGACAGATGACAGATGAGTGTCATCTACTAGGCGTTGAAGCGTCGAGCATTGGTACTTTTATCTTATTTCTCTTGTGTTACTTTGGTGATCAACCGTTTCGAGATTCTTTTCGTATGATTCTATTTATTAACCGACTTCAAAAAAAGGAGGAGGTTCTCAATTCGACCTAATTTTTTTTTGTATGTATGTTACTCGATATCTCGGAGACCCGTGGACCAATTTTCAATTATTTTTTTTTATCGAAAGGGTATAACTTGAAATTGGTCCCATTGGCACGAAACCAGGATCTGATAATGGAATCTTGGAGAAATCGAGGGAAATCTTCAAATTTTATATGGAGATGTACGGCGTTTTCGGTAATTTGTTGATGAAGTCAAGATTTTACATTCAGTAAACAGAATACTTTCAAAATATTGCTAATTTGAAGTCGGTTTTTTTTGTTTAAAATTATATTATTAAACAAAAGACAAATAGTATTTTTTTACACCCACAGTTTCGAAATATTTATTATTGGACAGTCCTAACAGTGCTATGGAAATTCCAATAGTTAGAACCTAATATATGTTTTCTGGTGGGAGACATTGCGTATGGTCCTCCCGTTTCTGATTTCGAGGCCTAATTCACATCAGAAGCGCCAGATGGCGCCGCTGGTGCATCCCTAGGGACCCCCCAACGCCTCAAGGAAGGAAGGAAGGAACCACCGGTGTGTTTTTAGCGGGTACGCCCTGGGAGGAAAACACCACATAACCATCGCGTCGTCCCACCGTAATGTAGGTATGTACAAAAGACCTGAGAAAAGCCAAAAGAATCTTTGCTCAGTAACGAAGTAAAGAAGAAGAAACACTCTCGTCTCCCCCGTCCTTGTGGTACCGCACCAGCCGCTCCAACTCCTGGGGTATCATCAGAGCTACCTCTTGGGCAGTTGTGAGACTAGTGGAAGTAAGCAACACTCACGTTTCCCCGATCCTTGTGGTACCGCACCAGCCGCTCCAGCTCCTGGGGTATCA
>BHDV01069711.1:30751-40824 GCA_005406045.1 Adoxophyes honmai | reverse complement strand
CTCCCCGGTCCTTGTGGTACCGCACCAGCCGCTCCAGCTCCTGGGGTATCATCCGGCCGCGCTCGTCGCTCGGCACCGCGATGCAGAGCCACCTCTTGACCAGCTATGAGACTAAGGGTATTAGCAGCACTTACGTCTCCCCGGTCCTTGTGGTACCGCACCAGCCGCTCCAGCTCCTGCGGTATCATGCGGCCGCGCTCGTCGCTCGGCACCGCGATGCAGTAGTCCGTGCCCAGACCGCAGACGGACGCGCAGGACTTCACGGAGTAGTGGCACTGTGGAGGACCAGAGTTTGAGTATTTGGTCTAGGTAAAACTAGGTTAAAGAATAATGATGGTGGTGATTGTACATGACAACTTAAAACCTGCTAACACCACAAACACAACGCATTAAAAACAAAATCCCGTGTGGTGTCGGGTCTAGTATAGCACCTCTCCGTTTCTTCCGTGAATGTCGTAAGAGGCGATTAAGGAAATGGGTAGGTATTCTTTAGGCGACAGGCTAGCAACCTGTCACTATTATACCTCTACCTCTACCTCTTACGTCTGCTTTCAAACCAAAAATTGTGCTAGAAGTGGCTGCGAAGCGTATAGTCATAATCATAGATATCACGTTTCGTGTGCTCTGCCAGTCTGCTCTGGTATTTGGGAACATAGGCGTGATTTTATGTATTTCTGTATGTGGCCTCTTGAAAGTGTGGCATCGGTACTTTATGATTGCACTCTTATACCTTCCATCTGTCAAACGTTACATTAAGGCAGCTGTCGCTACCAAACATCGTAGTTGTGGTCTTCTATCTCCTCCAGAGAAACTCACTGACCTGGTCGGAGGTGAACATGACCAGATGTCCGGGGATGCTGGTGAGGCCCTTCTCCTTGTACTGCGGGAACATCTGATGCCGCGCCGCCAGGAAGGCGTACAGGTTGGAGACGGAGCCACCTGGAGAAAAGGAACATAAATAGGAGCTGGTCTTTTGTCTGACGGGGTGAGTAGTCGCTGAGACAGACTGTGTCTGACAATTTTTGGGCAGGGGGATTCACTCCGGGGGGCGTCATTGGTGGAATCTTTGGGATCCCACGACGCCCCCTAACTTGGCATGGACAATTTGGGAGTGTTTTAGTGGATCTGTTCCCCCCTCCCCTACCACTCGGGGAGGGGACGAGGGAAAGAATCCCACATAACTCCGGGGCATCTCCCCAAGCCCGGGAGTATGTGTAATGCAAAAAAAGCAGCTGAATTGAATACCTCCTTTTTTGAAGTCGGTTAAAAAGGGGTTGACTCCACTGTTTAGGTATGCTCTGCCAGCGCCATGAAAGTTCTATGGCCGTAGGCTGGTGCGTGCATGGGCCGGGTCATACTAGGAGACGTTTGCCCAGCAGTGGGACATCTTTACATAAGGCAGGGGAGCGGTGAGCGAGATAAAATCCACCAATAGAATTCCACAAAATCTCCGCTCCTCTTCAGTGGATGCATCTATTGGTGGATTTTTGTCTCGCTCGCCGCTCCGCTGCCTCGCTCCGCTCCAGTGGACAGGCAGCTAGTAGTGGGGGAAAGTCCACGCATCGCTTTTCTTTGGAACTTAAAATCTTGCCATTTTACATGCCAGGGTCTGTAGAAACGTACCAGGAGCCAGGATAGAGTCTCCAGTAGTCCACCCGATCATGGACCGCATCTTCTCCAGAACCACGTTCTCCATGAGGATGAAGACCGGTGCGATCTCGTAGGTGAACATGTTGGTGTTGGCGGCCGCCGTCAGCCACTCGCCGGCGAGGGAGATGATGTCCAGGCCACAGGAGAGCTGGTTGAAGAAGTGGGGGTGACCTGGAAGGGGGAGAAATGTTAGTATACCGAAGTTTTCTTGGACAAGCTGGTACAGACATACAGTCAAGGAAATTAATACCTGTGCCACTTTGAACCTTTTCATAGTGAGTTTCATATTGCTTTGTTTAGTAGAAAGTAATACTTACGGAGACGTAAGTGCTGCATAATCAAAGCAATATGAAACTCACTATGAAAAGGTTCAAAGTGGCACAGGTATCAATTTCCTTTACTGTACGTATGTCTGTACCAGCTTGTCCAAGAAAACTTTGGTATACTGACGTACCTTGACTACACTTGACATACCTGTCACAGTGACATTTCTTGTGAAAAGGTACAAAGTGGCACAGTAATCAATTTTCTTGACTGTACATACGTACAATCATGTCTATGTTCCCAAATGGGTTAGGCAGGATATACGTTACATAGTCGAAACCCAGGCTATTTCACGCTTCGCAACCACTTCTAGCATAATTTTAGATTTGAAAATAGATGGGAGAGGTGGTATAATAGTGACAGGTTGCTAGCCTGTCGCCTAAAACATATAAAATATACATGAATTGAATAAAGCTATCAAATTAATGAAGACTAAAAACACATCTACATAATTACATGAAAGAAAACGATTCCTTCCATCCCTAAAAATACCGGACAAACAAGATTTCCCGGATATCGCCATTCCGCCGGACAAAACTATTTTGCCCACGTGACTTCCGGTTGGCAAGCAATGGCGCGCGGGATTACATCCGATGTAAGAGAGCCGGGGCTTCCCGCCGCAAATGGAATAGTGGAGCGCGTGCATCGAACTATTAAGAATGAAGACATTTGTTTCTTTTGTGTTTTTGGTGAAAATTTGTTCAGTTAGTTTAAGAGTGAGTTATCTAAAATTCAATCGGAGAATGCAATCTTATTTTTTAGTCTATCCTAGTCATTTTCATAAAAATGAAAGTTTCAAATCAATACTCAAGTATTTTCTTTCGGAGATACATCGTAAAGGCGACTGAAGGAAATTGTTTTGATGGTAGGTATATTTTAGGCTGGCAACCTGTCACTATTGTATTTCTTTAATCTATTTTCAAACGCGGCCAAGTGAGAGGTAGACATGGTTTTGACTTTGTAAACTTTTGTGTGATCTGCCTACCCCAATAGGGAATACAGGCGTGATGTATGTAGGTATGTCACATTTTTATAGCACAAATTTCCTATACTCCGTTTTTTTTGGGTTGAGAATTTCAACGGACACAATTTGAAATTATCTCTGGAATTCGTTAGTAAAACTGGAAATGATTTTTGCAAATACACTTAACATTGTTTGTTATAATGTTCTTAAATCAAACATCATCATAATTTGCGCCGATATCTTGGGATTACTCAAAAGTGTGTAAGGATTTGACAGTTAAAATTCTCAACCCAAAAAAAACGGTGTATAGATAATACTTACAGCCGTACGTACGTCTATAGATTTTCATTACTAATTTACATACATACAAACATACATACACATAGAGGATAGAACCTATAGAGAAACAATGTTCGCAACCCCAGTCCGCAAATAGTTTGTTGATTTCAACATACTAAACGTCACCGTCACTGTCACAGAAACTGTACAGAGCCAATAACCGTAGAGAAAAAGGCACTAGCGTTACGCGCGATCTTGGACCGGCCAATAAGAGCACAGCGATCACTTCAATTGTTTTGCGGAATAATTTCCGAACAACCAAGATGACATTAGTACTCTATAGGTTCTATCCTCAATGTACATACATCATCCCCAAATGGGGTAGGCAGAGCGCACGAAACGCTACATAGACAAAACTTGACTATTTCACGTTTCATAGCCACTTCTAGCATTTTAGGTTTTATCACTTTTATCTTTATCTTGCTATTTTATCTCAAATTATAATCATAAGCGTACTTTATTTCACTTGACGTCGACCATTCGCGGCAGAAGATAATCCTTGCTAAGGCTTATCATAAAAATCGCCATAAAAATTGATTTACACCATAAAATAGCCAACAGGGGCAGACGGCGCGTGATAAAAGACGAACACCCCTACCATGGTATTATACGATGCCATGGATGTATTTTGTGATCATTGCGTACCTATTATAATTTTTAAATCAAATCAAATATATGTTTGACGGCCTATAACCCAGCGGTTAGAGAACCTGACTGTGAAGCTTCAGGTCCCGGGTTTGATCCCCGGTCGGGGCAGATGTTTGTATGATGAATACAAATGTTTGCTTTCGAGTCTTGGATGTTTATCTATATAACATATAAGTATGTTTATCCGTTGTCTAGTACTGATAACACAGGGATTAAATTGCCTACTTTGGGACTAGGTGATTGGTGTAAATATTGTCCAGTGATATTTATGATATTTATATGTATTTATTGCTAGAACATAGTGATACAAAAAGATCTGAAAAACATAGTGATACAAGACGCCTGTATCCCCTAATGGAGTAGGCAGATCGTACGACACGCCATATAGACAAAACCAAGAATATTTCACGTTTCTTGGCCACTTTTAGCTTTTTTTAGGATTTGATTTGGCAGCTATTATAGTAACAGGTTGCTTGCCTGTCGTCTAAAATATACCTTAGCTAAATTCCTTAGTCGCCGCTAACGTCATCCACTGAAGAAATGGAGAGATGATCTCTAAATCCGACACCACACGGCAAACCTATCCAATCGGCCAAAAAAATCAAAGGCTCGATCCAGAATTTTCATGTTTAGTAACAGCGACATCTATTGAACTATATCCACACTATAAACTGTGCATGAAAATTTATTGTCTAAACCAGCCATTCTCAAAGTGTGTTCCGCGGAACCCCAGGGTTCCGTGGTGTCCCTGATGGGGTTCCACGAGAATTAAAAAAAAAAGCCATTCTCTGATGGAAAGTTTTGACGCGGCGACTACATGGACGGACGGGTGGATAAATAATACTTTTAAAAACTGCTGTTTTTTTTTGTAGGGTGGCATAAATTGTTTCGGTTTCCAAAAGGGTTCCGTCTCTAAAAAAGTTTGAGAAACGCTGGTCTAAACCAACAGATATGTAGTAACAAACTTACACACAAGACGAGCAATGCATGATGCATTACGTAGATTCGTTCGCCATTTCATGTTATACCACGGCATAATGGCGCTCCCGCCAAAACGAGCAAGATGGCTGCCGAAATGGCGGAATGCGGATAATGGCTAATGACGGATCAAGCAGGGATTTAGGTTAGAGTTATGAAATATTATCTTGTAATAGCTGGGCTCATCACAGAATAATCAACAACGATTAGGTACATGTATTTATATAAATAGTTTCTTCGTGTTTGGATCAGGGATGTGTGGATGCATAAGTATTTTTGACAGCCGTGGAGTTAAGGCTAGGGCATATATAACTTTAAACAAAGAAAAACCGACTTCAAATTAGCAATATTTTAAAAGTATTCTGTTTACGGAATGTAAAATCTTGACTTCATCAACAAATTACCGAAAACACCGTACATCTACATCTCCATATAAAATTTGAAGAGTTCCCTCGATTTCTCCAAGATTCCATCATCAGATCCTGGTTTCGTGCCAATAGGACCAATTTCGAGTTATACCCTTTCGATGTTCGAAAAAAAAATTAAAAATCGGTCCAAGGGTCTCCGAGATATCGAGTAACATAAACACAAAAAAAAATAGGTCGAATTGAGAACCTCCTCCTTTTTTTGAAGTCGGTTAAAAACATACAGACATTACGACTGTATTTCCAAATAGAGTAGGCACATGAAAAGTACATACCTACTCAAAACCATGACCATTCCACGTTTCGTAGCCACATTTGCCATAGTGTTGGGTTTAAAAATAAATGAAAAATGTACAATAGTAACAGGTTGCTAGCCTGTCGTCTAAAACATACCTAAATCTATTTCCATAGTCCGTGTGGAGTCGAGTTTAGAATAACACCTCTCCATTTCTTCCGTATATGTTGTACAAAAATAGATAAAATAAACATTTGTAAAAAAACTTTTTCGAACACGCTCTTTTACTCAGACTAAAAAAAAAAAATTTTCTAACAGAAATTGTGAGTAGAAAATACGGCACAAATCCTCACTTAATTACTCAAGTGTCGCCCCCTAGCGAGTGTAAAAAAGTGTCAAATGATGTAGTAAAGTGTCCGGGGGGACTTATCCCCGGAGGCGGTTTATCTCGCCGCACAAGCGAGTCAACAGAATAAAATCAAACTCTGTGGAATTTAAATTAGCTGGGGGAGTGAGGTTTTTGTTATCTTTGATTGATTGGGTTTTGGTTACAATAGTGATTGATTTAGAATAGTGTCAGGGTTCAATACCCTCACAAAAATCACTAGTTTCTATTCATAGACATAAAGACCACATCTAACATTTTTTATTTTGGCTTTGAGTTGGCAGATATAGTGAAAGGTTGCTAGCCTGTCGCCTAAAGTATACCTGAACCTATATCCTTAGGCCTCTTTTCCACGGACGGTTTTTAGCCGTAAAAAACTACAGTTAATTAACCGTGTGTAGACACAGTCGTTAGTGTTGTATGGATCACTATGGACGCTTGTTGACGGCGCCGGGCCGTAGTTCTGCCGTGTCTGTCAACAAGCGTCCATAGTGATCCATACAACACTGACGACCGTGTCTACACACGGTTAATTAACCGTAGTTTTTTACGGCTAAAAACCGTACGTGGAAAAGAGGCCTTAGTCGCCTCTTACGACATCCACGGACGACATGGAGACGTGTTATTTTAAACTCGACAGTCGACACCACACGGATAACCGTCTGGATATTAAAAAATAAAAACACAACAGGTATAGCCGAAATGAGAACCTTTTTTGAAGTCGGTTAAAATCGATCACAAATTTTGAGATCAGCTCCGCATTTTGTTTATAATTTATTTCACAAATCTAAAAAGAAAAATAAAAATAAATGTTTCTACACACTCAATATTT
The DNA here is from genome assembly GCA_005406045.1 of Adoxophyes honmai. Classification (NCBI taxonomy): domain Eukaryota; kingdom Metazoa; phylum Arthropoda; class Insecta; order Lepidoptera; family Tortricidae; genus Adoxophyes; species Adoxophyes honmai. Next base: position 34,044 of record BHDV01069711.1, on the reverse strand, counting down.
GCTACCAACACGCTTTAGTATAGTTTTAATATAATAACACTGCATGATTATTGATATTGAATACTCCTACACAGTGAAAAGCTAATAACAGCGTTTCCCCTCCGTCGCATATGGTCGTCAGGTGTTGCCAGCCGTGTTTAATCTGGCTACACTGGGGCCCGCATGCCCAGGAATTCGGGGTTGCCAGATTAAAAAATGCCAGTTGGTATTTTCAATTTAAATAGCCTGAAGGGGATTAGGAAGTTTACGACGGGGATGGATTTGGGGTAAATAAACGGATGAAGCGCGCGATGAGAGGGATTCTTTGCTAATTTTGAGTTTTTTGTGCGATCGGGTCTGCAGCGCATGTTTATGCTGCTTAGTCTGCATGGATTGTATGCATTGTGCGCCGGACTTTTTGCGCGTCGTGTGCGTCTCTGCAAGTAAATCTATTTTCGTAGACTAAAAAGTGCGTCACAGATAGTCTGTCGTCTGCGCAGCACCTTAGAATATCACCTCTCCATTTCTTCAATGTTGTAAGAGGCGACTAAGGAAATACGTTAAGGTATAATTATGTTAGGCGACAGGCTAGCAACCTGTCACTATTAGATGTGCCAACTTAAACCCTAAAAATCTATAAATATTATAAAGCTGAAGAGTTTTAGGCTACATAAGAACACGCTGCGACTAATAGGAGCGAAGAAACATTGAAAAATGCGGAAAAAACGGGGAAAATTAGTAACTATTTATTCCACGCGGATGGAGTCGCGGGCACAGCTAGTACGTAATAAGTGGCCACGAGACGTGAAGTAGTCATAGGTTTGTCTATTTAACCTTTTGTGTGCTCCGCCTATCCCATCATTTAGTATTTTTTACCACCACATTAGCATATTTTTAGGCTTCGAATCCACCCTCAACCTATTTTCCTCAGTCATTTCTTACAACATCCACATAATATTTACATACATACATATTCTCACGCCTATATTCCCAAGAAGGGTAGGCAGAGCACGTGAATTCAAAAATCCAGTGCCACGTTTAGCAATGTCAGGGTAACCAGATAGATGGTTAAACGTGATACTGCAGTGACAGGTTGCTAGCCCATCGCCCACAATACACTACCCTTTCCCAGAGTCGACTCTTACGACACCCACGGCAAGAAAGAGGGAGGTGCTATTCTAACCCGGCACCACACGGGAAAACCCGGCATTACATGAGATATTTAACATACATACATACATACATATTCTCACGCCTGTATTCCCAGGAGGGGTAGGCAGAGCACATGAATTCAAAAATCCAGTGCCACGTTAAGCAAATTCAGGGTAACCAGATGGTCAAACGTGATATTGTAGATATTTAACTACGTAGCAGTATTATTCCCCACCACCCACTCTTTTCGCATTTTTTTATAAATAGCAAGCGAAAAATCGAACAACTAAACCGAAATTCAATTCTATTTAATTCATTCTTACTTATCACCCAATAAAACCACCACAAAACAAGTTTACACGAAGCACGTGCAACGAAACTTTGTAACGAAAATCGCGGACGCGAACCTATCTCAAACTCAGTTGGTCAACAAAAGGAAACCTGTTGTAAATAAATAGTACTGGCTAATGTAAATTATCTTTATAAGTGTATTTTTTGAATTTTTAAAAAGCTTCCTTGTTCCTTGTTATGACTTTGTCACTCCATTAAATTCTCCGAACTAGTAAACATCAAGTCTACTTATTTTATATTTTAATTTACAAAGTTCTCCCAGTTCTCAAGCTCTACCTTCATCACATTATTTTTTATCAAAACCGTTACCGTTTTCCCTATCGCATTCACAATACGTATCATTTTCTAATAAATCACGGGTCCACATATTGTTTCTGAACTGTTTTTGTGTTTGCAATCCCACTTCTGAGTCACAATGGCGGTTGATTGGCGTCGCCACGTGGCGGGAAAAATCATAACCTCAAAATATCATTACCACGCCCTCGTAATTAGTTTAAACACACAATATCTTCAGTTTGGGGTTGTTGATACGTTGAATGCTAGTTTAATTTGGTGGTAAAGGCGGTGTTATTTAACAAACTAAAAATAATAGCACCTCTCTATTTCTTCTGTAGATGTAATAAGAGCTGAGTAAGAATACATACATACATACATACATATTCTCACGCCTGTATTCCCAAGAGGGGTAGGCAGAGCACATGAATTCAAAAATCGAGTGCCACGTTTAGTAATTTCAGGGTAACCAGATGGTTAAACGTGATATTGCAGTGACAGGTTGCTAGCCCATCGCCCACAATACACTAATCCTTTCTTAGAGTCGACGAGTAAGAATAGCTTGATTGAGGTATATTTTAAGCGATAGGCTCACAGACTGTCACTGCTATACCTACCTCTTTCATCCATGTATCAATCGAAAATTATGCAACATTGTGCTCTTTCTACACTATTTGGGCATGAAGACGTTATGTATGTACGTAAGTAAAATCGACTTTTACAATAAAATAATGAAATAAAAATGACTAAACAAAATGTCCTTGGTGTGAAAGTTGATACCTATAGTGCAGGGTAGAAAAAATAATGCTATATAAAAGAAGATTTACTAAACAGATTTAAACGGGAAGTTAGGATGGGTGTGGTGGCCAAGACGAACGTTCTGTGACCAAATCGGCGACGTTTTAGAAACATGTCAGGTCAAGAGTACCCGAAACCGACGAGTATGTATGAAGAGACTACCTAATGAATGACGAAGCAAAAGAGGTATGTCAGGATCGTAGCAAGTGGAACAAAGTGGTCTCTGTCTACCTCTATGGGAAAAAGGCGTGATAGTATGTGTTAAATGTCCTTCACGCGCGCAGTTGTCTCAAAAACTTTCAAACATTGCAAATAACTTCAATTGCAGTATTTGCAGTATTCACACCGTCACCCTCCGGAATCGAACCCGGTCTCGAACTATCTATAAATGCTGTCCAACCCTCGAAAACATGTGATAGATAAGGGCGCTATCCGGCGTGTTGGTGACACTATCTGACAGACAAAAACTGGTAATAACCGGTTTTGGGGCGGGCGGGATGTGTTCGGAGATAAGCGAAGATATGAAGTAAAAAATATGAGAACGTTATCAATTCAACCCCCTGGAGAAAATAGGGGCGCTTTTTAAGCGGTTGTTTATTGTTTTTTGGTAAAAATGAAGTTTTTTCTAGTACACAACTTATTTAGAACTGTACCGTCATACGAGGGTCAAACTGAAAGTTTCGGGAATAGAAAAAAATATCCAGTTAAAATTATCAAAAGTAATTTTATTGCTTTTGAAA
>BHDV01069711.1:13113-29695 GCA_005406045.1 Adoxophyes honmai | reverse complement strand
TAAGTAAGTTTATCCGTTGTCTAGTACCCATAACACAGGCATTAAATTGCCTAATTTGGGACTAGGTGATTGGTGTGAATATTGTGAAAAAAAAATGTAAAAAAATCTAGTGATATTAGGTACTCACTAACGTACGTAGGAGAAAACTGTTTTGGTACGTGACAATCTTTTAGTAAATTGTTTTCAAACTAAATGACACAACCATCTATTTACACTATAGTTAGTACCAGATAAAGATTTTTAAATTTGCCGCGTTTTCTCAGGTCACGCTTTCGTTGGCCAGACTAACATACCATCATACAACATACAATCACGCCTATGTTCCCAAATGGGGTAAACAGAGCGAACGAAACGTGACATAGACAAACCCATGATTATGACTATTTCAAGCTTCGCAGCCATTTCTAGTAAAAATTTTGGTTTGCAAACAGGAAGAGGTAGTATAATAGTGACAGGTTGCTAGCCTGTCGCCTAAAATATATCTAAACCTGTATCATTAGTCGCCTCTTACGACATCCACGGAAGAAAAGGTGAGGTATTATTCTAAACCCAACACCACACGGGTAATTACTCAATTTGACTTTTACTTTTTGTATGTTCTACGTGAGATAGTAAAAGTAACAAGACGCAAATCTTGATAAGCTATGACACTGACTATCCACTCCCTCACGCTCTCTGGTGGCATGTTTTAATATTCTTTGGCTAAATGATAAAGAATGAATGGCGGCAGTTCCCGAGAACTCCCGAGGGAGAGGGCTGTCGTTTATCTCACTCTGATATGGGGCATACGTTCCTCTCGATTATTTACTGGCAAGTAACAATGGGAATGGGACGTTTGGTAGACTATTTTTTTCGAATATGAATAGATTACAATCACGCCTGTATTCCAAAATATTCCGAAGCGTTACATAGACAAACCATTGACTATTTCACTTTCAGCAGTTTCTGGTTAAATAAGGGATAAAAGTGTCAGGTTTAGCTTGTCGCTTAACACATGCCTACTTAACCTATATTTCCTTAATCGCCTTCTACGACATCCACGGAAGAAATTGAGAGGTGTTACACTATCCCGACACCACACAGGACAACATTGCAAAGAACACGGTATTAAGTAAGGTATCCTTATCCTTACTTCCTTACTAATATTATAAGTCAGAAAGTGAGTTTGTTTGTTTGTTTGTTTGTTCCGCTTTCACGCCGTAACTACTGAACCGATTGCTTTGAAATTTTGCAGACGTAAAGATAGAAGTCCGGATTAAATAATAGGCTAGTTTTTATCCCGGAAAATTGAATGTTCCCGAGGGAAAACAAAAATATAGTTTGCTTGATAGATCGATCGATATCGATCGATGACCGATCGATAGATGATAGATCGATGGCGCTGTGTGTCATTTGAAACGAGAAGTTTTCTTATAGTTGTGCTATATACCGCAATATAACCGAGTTCCACGCGGGCGAAGCCGCGGGCGGAAAGCTAGTTAGTAATAAATACAAATCTTAGTAGTTAATCTGATGTGCATTTTTGTCCATGACTTGGTATTCGTTATTCGGTCGAATAGTACGTATTACGGCCTAACACTGAATATGAAAAATATAGCCGAATATCCCGAATACCGAATAGTAGCCGAATATGCTGTCTAATACTGATCCCGTCATAAAGCAGCCCCCAGACTGATCCCCGGTAATCCTCAATTTGGAGCCTCCTGTAAATCAATGGGATCCCAGCTTACTGTTATTTATTGTTTTATAGTTTGAAGAGGGAGGCGTTTTAATTTTCGTAATGATTCTGTAAGAATACATACATACAATCACGACTATGTTCCCAAAATGTGGTAGGCAGAGCACACGAAACGTGACAAAGACAATACCATGATTATGACTATTTCACGCTTCGCAGCGACTACTAGCATACTTTTAGATTTGAAATCAGATAGAAAAGATAGTATGATAGTGACAGGTTGCTAGCCTCTTGCTTAAACCACACATAAACCTATTTCCTTAGTCGCCTGGAAGAATTCTGGCTAGAAGTGGCCATGGAACGTGAAAGAGTCAAGTTTCTTTGTACTTGTGCATCATTATAGTGTTTTATCCGACAAATTAAACCAAGAAGTGCAATCCAACGCGTCTAATTGCCGTCCTACCCTCAATTCAATTACTTGCACAAATGGCGCGGAATGAGCTCCCCTCTCCAACTGTTACTGTTCAGGAATGTGGTTTATAAGGGTTGCACTTCTGTCTGTCTGCCTATCGAACCAGGAATTGGCAAATGATATAATACAATACGCGCCCAATGGGGTAGGCAGAGCTCATGATCGTTACATAGATAAAACCATGACTGTTTCACGCTTCGCAGCTACTATCTGCATAATTTTATTTATTTACGCTTTAATCTGTGTGGGATCGGGTTAGACAACTCTCCATTTTTTCCGTGGATGTCACTTAAGGAGTCTAAGGAAATAGTTTCAGGTCTTTATCAAAACAACTAAAATTAAAATAACGATTCGTACTTAAATTAGACACAGTCCTACGCGTGCTTTGTCCGGCCCTGTCAAATGGATCATCTTGTCGGCTACACGGACCGGGATAAATCCTAGCCAGGGCTCCCGTCATGTTCAGACAAGTTGCTGCGGTGGCCACACTTTTGCGTCAGTCAGAACTCGTCCTTACAATAATTTTAGGGTGCCATGAACTCCCAGAATGGCGTTTTGTATGAAGATTTCTATAACATTTGTGGTGTCCATACTAAATGTTTTTTTCGCTTATTTAGCAACCAAAGCTTCTAGCGTTATGAAACTTATGTCCGTGTTTAAAGACACTTATAAATTAATAATGAGAATCAATTTTAACTAAAAAATGGATCTCCATTATCAGTTTCTACTAAGTACAGTATTTCATTCATCAATAGAAAAATCGGGACATTTTAAAATCATGGCAACCCTACCAGAATTGAAAGTCTCCTCGCGTTGAACAACCATCAAGCCCGCATTTCACCAAAGTATCCAATCAACAATAACACGTATCCCTTACACATTAAGATACAAAACTAGAGCTATCAACTCAACCTAGACTTGCATCGCCGTTAAAAGCAACTTCAAATAAGGCTTCATCTTCCAAAAATAAACTTAAATGTCAAGCGTTACGATGCAATTTTGAAGGTTAGTAGCGGCGTGCTAGGAAAAACTTCCCACGACTTTCGACATTTACCCCTAAATATGGGTAAAATAGAGTGCAAGGTGGAGTGGCGTATGGACATAGGATTTTGGTATTTTGCGAGGGAGAGAGCAATTTTCCGTGGCACTGCGCTGGAATGCGCTCATCGGAGCGAAATCATCGGTTGTTTGAGATGTGATGGATTGATCTAGGGTTCGTGTTTAGCGGAAGACATTAAAAACAGAAGTCTTGCCGGCATGAGGGCTTCTTTTAATAGCGGCACTACTGTGTTGCCGTTGTAAAATACATTTTAAACTGAACAGGAAAATAAAAAAAATGGTTGCTTCGTAAAATCAGTAGAACTATTTTTTACACTGGCATCACCAAATTTAATAATCTGATTCCTGACTCCAATAGCATGAAAAACGGCTGTATGGCTTTTGGCCTTTTCCTCCGTAACGAAAAAAAAAACTTGCTGTCAAAGATTGCTGCTTCTTTGAATGTGGTATTTAATGTTGTGTGTTTTTGTGCGTTAAAATGCTGCAATGTGTCGCAATGTCAAAAAATATTTTACTAGAAGTAAAGTCTGAGTGAGGGGTTGGATAATATTCCTTTTAAAGGTATCACAGATGTTTATGGCCCAGCAGATACTTGAGGATCTTGGTGTACACTGGTACAGGAATCAGTTGGCTCGAGTTTACGGTTTTGCCTGTTGAAGCCTGTTGATAGTGGACTGACCTGTCTTGACCTGATGCTTCAGAGCAATCTTGCAGTCCTCAAGCAGAGTCTTGAGGGGCAGGGGGTCATCCTGCAGCTGCAGGTCCAGAATCTTCTGCATCTCTTCTGGCATCTTGAACTCCAGGATCTGTGACAATGGGAGACGGATAAATAATGAAGGACTTTAGACAAAAAATTCGCGTTGCACTTGGTGATGGGTCACGAGTTGGCCCGAAACGTGTTGAGCTGATCTCGATATAAAGACTTAAGTGTGTCCGTTTTGTGTCAAAAAGGTGCCTAGTGTCCGACGCTGTATCAATAATAGACTTTAATCATAATTGAATGATACTGAAAGCAGTGGCAATCATTGAGCTGTCGAAAGGTGGGTTGTATTACATTGGTATCTACACTGTAGAGCAGTATTTTTCATCCTGTGGGACGACGCCCTCTGGGGTATACAGTATCTATACTGTAGCGTATTTGAGCAGTATCTGTACCTACCTACTGTAGTGTATTCCAGCAATATATTTGTATACTGTTGTGTATTCGCCCAGTATACTGTTGTGTATTCACCCAGTATTTCTGTTTTCTATTGTGTATTTGGCCAGTATATCTGCATACTGTTGTGCACTCATACAGTATCCATACTGTAGCGTATTCACCTTCTCGTTCCGGTCGTTGACCTGCTGCACGTAGTCCAGCAGCACGTCCACGACCCGCGCCAGGAACTCGCGCGTCTGCGGCTGCGCATCCTCGCGGTATGGCAGGATCGCTGCGACAAATACAGGATGATACAAAATAAGTATTTCATACTCAACTAATGCTGGGCAATGCTGCCCTAGCTCAATCATCCTTACTAATATTATAAGTCAGAAAGTGAGGTTGTTTGTTTGTTTGTTTGTTCCGCTTCCACGCCATAACTACTGAACCGATTGCTTTGAAATTTTGCAGACGTAAAGATAGAAGTCCGGATTAAATAATAGGCTACTTTTTACATACATACATACATACATCACGCCTGTATTCCCAAGAGGGGTAGGCAGAGCACATGAATTCAAAAATTCAGTGCCACGTCTAGCAATTTCAGGGTATCCAGATGGTTAAACGTGATATTGCAGTGACAGGTTGCTAGCCTATCGCCCACAATACACTAACCTTTTCCCAGAGTCGACTCTTACGACGCCCACGGGAAGAAAGGGGGAGGTGCTATTCTAACCCAGCACCACACGGGGCTGGGTTATAGTATATCAGAAGTATTTCATACTCAGCTAACACTGGACAATGCTGCCCTAGCTCAATCATTCTTATTAGTCTAACTAAATTTGAGGTCTCCAGACATTGAGGTCGTGATTTCGTTTCACCTTAGGACGAAAATCCAAAGTTTAATTCAGCTAATTTAACAATTTGAACATTTTAAACAGAGTAAGAAACACTTACTTATTTTATTTTCGTACTACACGAATATTCGTTGTAAAAATTCAAAATCCAAAACTTTTTTTGGCAAATGCCTATCTAGCGCTGGTCGTTTTGAGTTTACCAGCGCTTCGGAAAGACCATCATTGCCAAGAAGAATGCGCCGCAAGAAATACAAACTTAAATCTTTGAATTGTTACAAAAAATAGTAAAAAAAACATAGTGTACAAAAATTTGGAGACAAGTCATGAACTGTCATGGTTTTGACTGCGTATCGTGCCCTCTGCCTTTTCCATTTGAAAATACAGTCACGAACCGGGATTGTCGAGCCACTTGCCACTGTTCGCAATTTAGACGTGTAATCAATGACCCGTGTGGTGCCGGGTTAGAATAGCGCCTCCCCCTTCCTTCCCGTGGGTGTCGTAAGAGTCGACTCTGGGAAAGGGTTAGTGTATTGTGGGCGATAGGCTAGCAACCTGTCACCGCAATATCACGTTTAACTATCTGGTTACCCTGAATTTGCTAAACGTGGCACTGGATTTTTGAATTCATGTGCTCTGCCTACCCCTCATGGGAATATGGGCGTGAGAATATGTATGTATGTATGTATCAATGACCGATGTAACCGACTAGATGTCAGCTATTGGATTAGTATTACACGACCAAGTTACAAACATAGGTAAGTGGCTCAATAATCCCTGTTCGCGATGGTACGTGGGCTCCTGCTGTCTATGTGATCCTGGTACCACCACAGTCCTTAACAGCGACTCCGGAGACAAATATATACAGTCACGAACCGGGATTGTTGAGCCACCTGCCACTGTTCGCAATTTAGACGTGTAATCAATGACCGATGTAACCGACTAGATGTCAGCTATTGGATCAGTATTACACGACCAAGTTACAAACATAGGTAAGTGGCTCAACAATCCCTGTGCGCGACGGTACGTGGGCTCCTGTTGTCTATGCGATCCTGGTACCACCACAGTCCTTAACAGCGACTCCGGAGACAAATATATACAGTCACGAACCGGGATTGTTGAGCCACCTGCCACTGTTCGCAATGTAGACGTGTAATCAATGACCGATGTAACCGACAAGATGTCAGCTATTGGATCAGTATTACACGACCAAGTTACATACAAACATAGGTAAGTGGCTCAACAATCCCTGTTCGCGATGGTACAAGTCAGAATAAATTATTCGACACTTTTTTACAGACAGCTGTGGAGAATATAGTGCAGAATCGCAAATAGGAAACAATAATGGCATAAAAGTCCAATAATTCGTCAAAATATAGCCATCATGGTATCATATTGCATTGACTTACTCACAAGCCCGCTCTACACTCGCGGCGCGAAGTCGCGCCGTGAATTCACGGCGTGAATTTACGCAGCGGCTCACGCATAATAACTAAGCGCGAACGCAAGGCGTGAACAACATCTACACTCGCGATTCGCGGCTTTCGCGGGCGTTCGCGGGTGTTCGCGTCGCGAGTGTAAAGCGCGCAACAGATGTGAGTGATCTATGCACCAAATTGTACAACCCAACAAAACGGCAAAGAAACCACAAACACACAAAACTAACCCTTACAACGTTACGATAAAAACTATATGCACAAAATCTAACGGCACATAGAAATTTGGTTCTGCATTTTACTACAACTATATCTTAAAATCAATGCTACGCCAAAACCGTCTTTATTTTAGGGGAATAGAATATCGTTGTGTGGAGAGAGAAGGTAAAGATAGAATGGTTTTAATATTATAGAGGTCTGCTCATAACAATGCTTTTGATTTTCAATATAAAAACACCACGATGTCATTACAGTTGGTAAAAGCATTTGTTATTCTAATAAGGACTTTAAACACAAGTCTTTAAGACTATGTGCATTCTGGTCGCATTGTAGTTCAGAATATTGCGGCAGAAAACCCACGCTCTTGCAATTTGGGCTTTAAGGTACTAGGATTAAAGTCTTATTTTCTTTTTGTCAATTTCCCCGTGTATTTAGGAAGATTTTCAACCGTATAGGGAAAAGATAGAGTTATTTTTTGATTAGAATTCTTGTCTATTGTCAAAAACGTATTGTAGTGTTAGTCAAAGTTCTCAACAGTGCCCTTTTGACGGATTGAAACGCGCCGAGGGAAAGCTTGCTCTTGATTAAGAATCGTGAACTTATTTGTGTTTGTTCATTGTTGTGTGTAATTTGTCTGCTTTTTGTGTGTTTTAAAAGAAGGGTTGTCTTGTAAGACCTACGCATGTTATTTGTATTTAAACTTAAGTTCAACTTTTATTTTAGGGTAGTTTTAGATATTATAGTTTATTTAGTTTTATTCTTTAAGTCTGATTATGACATTACACAATTTACAAAACAAAAGAGGAAGAAAACAAATTTAAAATAACTTAAAGAAACATTTTTTTTCTCTTTTGTTTTGTAAATTGTGACTAAAACTTAAACCTTGTCTAAATATATGTTGTAGTTTATTTTTTGTTTGAACAAAATTAGTTAAATTGGTAAACTTTTACTAAAAACAAAAATATTTTCTATGTCATATTCTTCAAAATAGGAAGTCAAGTAACCAAAATCAAGTCGTCGCTTACGTCTCTCCCAAACTTATATTTAAAAAAATTGCAAAACACTTGACTATAGAAACATTGTAGCTACAATGATTAATTTAAAATATAATTATTTTAAAAAGAGAGTTCTTCCTTTTTTAGTCGTTCATGTTCATGTTCATTCTATATTCTTGTTTAATAATAAATAATAACCATTTTATATCCTTGTTTCATCACCACAGAATTCCTACACTGTAACATCTTTAATGACTCTCAGATCACACGAGTTACATTGGAGGGTTAGAGAGGGGTCTTAACCCGCACTTAGCTGCGAAATGTTTTAGCCCAAATCCTTTAACCCGCTTATGCTGCAGCGGAGGGTTAACTGTCAAACGCATCGCTGGACAGTGCAGGGGGGTGTCAGAGAAGTGTTGGGAAAAAAGTGAGACATTTGATGTGAAAGTAACTAATAATTTGCTTGTCGTATAATATGCTAAGTTATCAATATTTTGTCAGATATCACAAGAGATCATTTTTTATTGTTAAACCCGTTTATACCGCAATAAATACTAGATCGAATCTTTGATCGACATTTAAGAAAACGACATCTAACGAAGACTTCATACACTATCAGACTAGCTCTAAATTTAAGATCAACGCCACCTATTGTGACTAACCTGGAATCCATTATTTCGCTCGGGTTACTGACATAAACATTTTTGAAAATAAAAAATAAAAAAGAGTAAAAAAATCCTGTTTGTGATTTGCTGTCAGAGATTACTTTTTAGGGGTAAAGTTGTCATTTTTTATTGTTTTTAGATGTAATTTAACTGTAAAGAATGTATTTAACTATTAAAATACCAGAGGAAGCCAATTATACTGGCACTAATGTGAAATGGAGTCTCCTTTGAGCAATAAGAGAGCCCTGTTTTCTGTTCACTCATTTTACAAATTCGTATTAAATGAATCTAATTTATTTTGCCGCATATTATAATTAATTCAGTTTTTTTTAAGGCTAAAAATGATTCTAACGAAAAACTGACAAATTATAACTTCGATCTATATTCGAGACAGCGCCCTCTATTGAGGGCCACAAACACCTGTAGTTGAGATCAGCGCCATCTGTTTTACACATCACTAAAACCATTTACGCTCTCGCATCTGGAGTGAGCTGTCAAACGCATGATCGGACACAGATAATGGGGTGCCAAAACCAAATATAAAGCCCGTCACACATTAAGCAGATACGGTAAGATATCTGTTACAGAACATATATCTGTCAATATCGCTCCCTATACAATTCAATGAGCTACCACACACTGCGCAGATTTACAGTCAGGTATCTTTTCACACCGACATATGGAAAAATGGCATTTATACGCAGATAAAATATTATCGTATATGCGTAGTCTGTGACGGGCTTAATTAAAGTACGAGCTGAGCTACATTTGATTGTGTATTTTACTATCATTTTTCTATTTCCTTACATTGAAACTGAACGGTAAATAACCGTGAATTGACAGATTAGCACAAAAACTTGATAAAAAGCATTGTACTTGTAAATGTTTAGTAATGTTTTTTAATTATTTTTTGAAAAAAAAAACAGGAACTTAGTGTCCTAATCAATATTGATAATAGCGCCATCTAGTGAGAACCACATTCAGCATAACTAAAGACTAAGTTAGGCAGTCATCTCATTTGCTTTTCTCGCTCCTTAAAACCTCAGTGCTGGGTACAGGCCTCCTCACAGTATGAGAGGGTTCATGCTATAGTTCCCACGCAGACCCATTACTGATTGGAGACTTCACACACACTTCGCAAACAAACTTAGGACCCCTTAAAAGATCCCTTTTTAATACTCTTGTAATGCCACGAACAACAAGTTAAATACTGTTCAAATCAACAAAACCATTCTCACCCTTATTTTTAAAGAAATAAAGCCTAAATTCCCTTAAACAGTTAACTGCAAATACAGAGAAAGCACTTAGAAGTATTTGTCAAGCATTACGTCACAATCCAGATGTCAAAAGCTACTAAAATAAGAAAAAGCTTAGTTAGACCAAAATCGACTTTATTTTATGACAATATGGTTTCTTATACACGTATGCTATAAGTTGGTAAATTCACATGTTCCCTAAGAATTCACATGTGGAATTGATACGTAAAGTTTTCGCAATAAGGTTCAAATTCAATCGCAATGGTGTTTCTGGACATCCGGGATTGAAAGCTGTTGTAATATAGATTTTATTGCTTTGAGATAAAGTTGGTTAGAGAAATGTGTATGTCTGAAGTAGGCAGTTCTGTTAAGCTGATAGTTGAAATGTGTTTTTGGGGGAAACAAGGATTTTCGTGAAAATGAGAATTAATTGTACATCTTTTATTTTTGTGGATAAAGTTTTAAAAACAGATATACTAACTGTCACAGAACCGCGACTCATAACTGTGTTATGGTGTTACAAAAACCGGATGAAAACAATGTAAAATTAAGCGAAAAATAATGTAAACCCTAGTAAGCTGTCGCTTATAACTGAAATTGTCATAGATTATTTATTAGAGTGTATTCTTTGACGGATTTTCAAAGTGTTGTTTTGGTTTTCAAGGTTTGCAAACTCAATAAGAGGAATTAAATGACTTTTTTTTTCTTTCTTTAAAGGCCATTTTTAATTGTTAAAGTGTGATGCGTCTGCAGATTATTTCGCTTTAATTTTTTAACAATACAAAGTTTTTTTTAGTTAAAAATACTAGTTAAACTTGCCTCAAACAATGAACAACATCTACTAATCATCCGTTTCGAAAAATTCCTAAAAACATCCCCTACGAAAACTTCAATAAAAACTGCCCCTACAATAAACGAGTGCACAAGAATGCAATAAGAAGCATAACACGGGTTGTTTTAATTAAAGTTAACCCTCCGCAGCCGCTGCCATTCGCTGCGCCCGGGCCTGTCTCACCCGGGTGCAGTTAGATGGGATATAACAAAATGCCATTAAAAAAAATTCATGGGATTCTAAGGGAAAGACAAAAAAATATTTTGTCCACATTTTCGCAAAATGTTATCTAATCTAACCTAATCGAATATAACATAATTGCCTAATCTGTCCTAAACTAACATAATCTAACCTAACCTAACCAAACATCCTTACTAATATTATAAATCAGAAAGTGAGTTTGTTTGTTTGTTTGTTCCGCTTTCACGCCGTAACTACTGAACCGATTGCTTTGACATTTTGCACACGTAAAGATAGAAGTCTGGATTAAATAATAGGGTTTTTATCCCGGAAAAAATTGATGTTCCCGAGGGAATGTTCGCTTTATACCGCAATATAGCCGAATTCCACGCGGGCGAAGCCGCGGGCGGAAAGCTAGTAATATGATAATTTTACGAAAAAATGGGCGTAAAATAATACAATTTTTTCTCTCGTTCAGAATCCTAAGTTTTAGAAAATTTATGAACGGGTTTTGTTATCTTCCGGTGACATATACATACATCACGCCTGTATTTCCAAATGGGGTAGGCAGAGCGCACGAAACGTTATGTAGTTAAAACCATGTCTATTTCACGTTTCGCAGCGGCTTCTAGCATATTTTTAAGTTTTAAGTTAATAGGTACAGTCAAGGACTTTAATTCATGGGCCACGATGGAATCAATTCACAGTGAAATCATACGTCATAGTGAAATCCCGTTAATTATTAAATAATTTTTTTAAAGGTTCTATGGTGGCTCATGAATTAAAGTCCTTGACCGTACAATAGTGACAGGGGTAAACTATCGCCTAAAATATAGCCATTGATTAAGAGACTAATTTTTCTAAAAGATGTTTTTTAGTCGGCGACCAAATACTTTCTTCGTATGTGTTCATGGCAGGGATATTGCGATGTTGTTTCATGACGTTCAAATGAACATCGATTTTATGAGGGTATACCAATTACTTGACCGAATGTTCGAACCTTTGCGAAACAGACTAGAGTCCGAAAAGGCGGCCCATATAGGTACCATCGCGAACCGGGATTGTTGAGCCACTTACCAATGTTTGTAACTTGGTCGTGTAATACTAATCCAATAGCTAACATCTAGTCGGTCACATCGGCCATTGATTACACGTCTAAATTGCGAACAGTGGCAAGTGGCTCAACAATCCCGGTTCGTGACTGTACAGTCAGGGAAATTGGTTGTTTAGCAGGTTGAGATATGAAAAAGAAAAGCATCCGCTATATCCCTGATCCGTGGTATAAAAGGTTATTGATTAACAATGATAAACACGCTCCTCTCCCCAATGTTGCCCTTAAAGTAAGCCACATGAGCCTCACTCCATCAGCCGAGCCCTGCCGAGCCCTACGGAGCCCTATAGGGCTAATGCCTCAAAATAATGAGCGGGATTTACCGGGAAAGAGGAAAAAGTTAGGTGCTTGATTAATTGCAGAGAAACGTCTGGGTGTTTATTTTAGTTCGAAGATTCGATTTCAAATTGGATTTCAGAAAATTCGAGAAATTGCAGATAAGCTGTAAAAAGGGCTCTTATAAAATGTGACAGCTAATTTAAAAAAAAAAAATGTTGAGTAGGTTGCATTGCATTTTTTAACAATATTTTATCTTTGCTATGTGGTGTCGGGTTTAGAATAACACCTCTCCGTTCGCCCGTGGATGTCGTAAGGGCAACAACCATATGTGTATTTTAGGCGACAGGCTAGCAAGCTGTCACTACATATTGTACAGTCAAGGAAATTGATTACTGTGCCACTTTGTACCTTTTCACAAGAAATGTCACTATGACATACCATACTTTCTACTAATCAAAGCAATATGAAACTCACATGAAAAGGTTCAAAGTGGCACAGGTATCAATTTCCTTGAGTGTACACTCTTAACTTAAAACCTAAAAACATGCTAGAAGCGGCTACAAAACGCGAAACAGTCGCTGATTTTTGTATAACGCTTCGCGTCCTCTGCCTACTCCACTGGGAAAACCGGCATGACGTATGTACCTTTTTAAAATCCCAAAATGGTAATTAATCTCTACTCGAAAGCCCACTTAAGGTTTTAAAGCGGGCCCCTAAAATCAATTAGACTCATGGAACCCTCCTACAGGGGGCGCCACTCTGTGAACTGAACACCATTAATTATGGCTAATTGCGTGTATCAGTCACCACAGAAGTTATTAACACGAGAATTTTAACTGAGGTGGTGGATTTACGTGTTGGCCACCGGCCACAGCCACAAACGTTGCCACGGAAGCTAGACGCAGCAAAAAAACAGTTGAAGTGCGCGACAGCCACATGTTTAATTCAAAGCGTTTAGTGTAATGAAATAGGTCAAGAAACGCGTCAATTTCGTGTGCGTATTTACTATTTTAATTGTATGGAAATGTAAACTGAGACAGCGTCTCAAAGCGGTACGATTGCACAAATGGCGCGGTCGAAACAGTTTCCATACAATTCTTTCGCGTTTATGCGTTATGAAAACTAAAGGAAATTTGCCGGTGGCGGCGTTTTGTGGTTGTGACCGGTGACCCGTATGCGGAAGTCCTAAGCTTTCATCTTCATAGTATCCTTTACACATTAACTTAAATTAATTTTTCTTTTTTTTGAAATGTCTATTCATTCCACGCCTATAGGTTGCTAACCTGTCACCTAAAATATACCTTAACCCATTCGTACTCAACCTTTTTTTTACACGGCCACAAGCAAAAATAATTTAGGGGTAAATAAGTTTTTCTAAATCAGGGTTTTTTCACTTGGCGCGTGCACTATTTCGCCGACGCGTCGCGAATGGGTGCGAAATTCAAAAGCGAGCGGGCCACTGATAAGGGCAGCGGGGCACATGCGCCCCGCGGGCCGCAGGTTGAGTATAGCTGCCTTAACCAATAGGTTAAGGTCACTTAATCACAGTTCATCGTTAGTCACTTTTTACAACATCCATAGAAGAACTGAATAAGGGGTTAACCCGACGCCTGATAGCGAAAAATTGAAATTTGTTATTACAAATTACCTGTGAAGCAATACTAAAATTTCCAAATTTTCCACCGTTTTCCATATTCATTAGCCTCTAGAGCCCTCATCTCTGACAGCTCAAAAAAGACTGGTCAGGTTTTAGCCTAAAGCCTTAAATTAATCATAATAAAACTACCCTCCATATAAATAACGGCTGCTTGAGCCTGTAAGCCTGTAACGCCTGACAAACAGCCAGTCTATGCTCGTAAAAAAACAATCAGTGTCTATGGGCCGCGGTAAGCCGAGAATATATTACGGGACATAGACTATTTAAGCACAGAGTGGTAAAAGGGCTTAGGCTAAGAACGCACTACGACTTTTTGTCGCGCGATAATTTTGTCGCAGACATGCAACGTAAGGGTTTATATGTCATCGCGCGCACTATGATGAAAGAATCAGTATGGACAGCGCTATTTTAAAATCGTGTCGCGCGACAAAAAGTCGTAGTGCGCGCTTAGCCTTAGTGTTTCCCCACACAGCCACAAACGCCACGAGAAACTAGTCGCAACTACAAAAATACTTGAAGCGCGCGACAGCCACTTGTTTAGTTCAGACAGCCGTTTAGTGGCCGGTGCGGGCCACGAGAAGCGAGCAGAGATGGTTTTAGCGTGTGGCGGCCACCGGCGTCAACCGTGTGCGGCGATTCCATATAAAAATGTGCGTTTTATCATTGTGCCGGAACAATACCAACATTGTAATATTTGTAATTGAATACAAAAATAATAATAATAATAATTCGTGGATGTCGTAAGAGGCGACTCTGGGAAAGGGTTAGTGTATTGTAGGCGATGGGCTAGCAACCTATCACTACAATATCACGTTTTACCATATGATTACCCTGAAATTGCTAAACGTGGCACTGGATTTTAGAATTCATGTGCTCTGCCTACCCCTCTTGGGAATACGGGCGTGAGAATGTGTGTGTGTGTGTGTGTGTGTATACAAAAATATTTTTAAATTAAACCTAATATATTAAAACGCAAATGGTTGAGTCAGACAAGACGCGACCTACACATCTTCGCATTCGCAAAATATTCGCATCATTTGATGCGAATGTTAAAAATTACGAATTTGATTATTCGTGACATCCCTAATTCACACGTAGGCATAAATACCTCGTTGTCTCGTCTACAACACTTACTCTTTTCACAAACCCCAGTAAGTGAAATACACATTACGTCGATACGATTTAGCCGCGTCGCCGCGCTTCAGAGATAGTTAAGGGGTTCCAGGGGTCGCAAAGGGGGTCGCTTGGGGTCGAGACACGGGACAACCTATGGTCTAATCTAAAGCATGGTTTCAAGATGGGTCGCAGGACGCGCGGGACTTTTTGAAAAATACTGCACTCACTTGGTTGGCAACATTTTTGTAAAACACTAATTATAGTAATTACCCGTGTGGTGCCGGGTTAGAATAGCGCTTCCCCCTTTCTTCCCGTGGGTGTCGTATGAGTCGACTCTGGGAAAGGGTTAGTGTATTGTGGGCCATGGGCTAGCAACCTGTCACTACAATATCACGTTTTACCATAATATCTGATTACCCTGAAATTGCTAAACGTGGCACTGGATTTTTGAATTCATGTGCTCTGCCTACCCCTCTTGCGAATACAGGCGTGAGAATATGTATGTATGTATGTATGTACTAATTATAGTGGGAAAATTATGTCGCAGTATGTACAGATAGAGCGAGAACGTAAGAAAACGTGTGTTTTTCATTATTAATCGACGCGGGCTTCTAAAATTTTTGAAATGTTGGTCGCCGACCAAAAAGGTTAAGAACCACTGGTCTGAAGTCTGGTCCCCACATCCTATTGAAAATGCTTTGTCTTCGAAATAGAAGCTTATCAGATGGAATGGCTTGCGTTTGGCGGGTTTTTTTTAGCAGATAAGCAAAATAATCGCACTTAGCGATACCAGTCGCACTTAGACACTTGCAGCACCAAAGGAGTTGCGATTCGTTGTTGCCCTTTTAGAAAGGAACGCGCTTTGAGACATCTTTAAAATTAGTGTTTCACCTCTCCATTGGACTTCTACCGTGGATATCTGTGACTATGCATAAGGTTAGAATCTACCGTTAGATGTTTAGTTAGGCTAGCAACCAGTATAACCACCACACCGTACAGGGTAGTAATTTGAACATACATACCGGGTGTCCCGTGGCAGATTTTGGATTTCAAAGTTAATTTTAAAGATGTTTTTAATTGAGAATATAAATGTATTTGTAATGAAAAGAAAGATGAATCATGCGGATTTTGTTTTTTAAAGCCTACTTTATCGAAATGTGTTCTATCGCAGCGCAATCACTCGGGGAATTCTTCCAGTGCATTCTGATTAACGCGCTGCAGTACTGACGGAAAAATAGCGTCAACTTTTCGAGTCATATTATCGTTTAATTCTAAAAGATTCGTCAGGTCATTATCGTATAAATTTGTCTTTAAGTTTCCCCCATTGATAAAAAAACAAAGACGTGATATCTGGTGATCTGGATGGCCATGCCAATGTCTTTTAACCGGCTAAGTATTAGATTTTCCGAGGAAGATTTTCTCTAAGAAGGGTCATCACATGTTCCCAAAGAACTCCTGCCGCTCTCTGACCGACTAAGTTTTAAATTCCTGTACCAATTGGATTTTAAAAGGATGGAATTTAATGTCCAAGCTTGAAAAACGGTGCATCTTGGTTTTTGGCAGCCGCAAACTTGACGCTTTCTTACACTCGGAATGGCGGGGACTATTTTGCACGTTGCTTTCAAAACGTCCAAT
>BHDV01069711.1:0-11520 GCA_005406045.1 Adoxophyes honmai | reverse complement strand
TGATGTAAATTGAATGCAGTTATTAAAAATATCTTATATAATTACAAATGGACATGTTTTTTTAGGGTTATGACAATGACCCAAACGGTAACACTTTCCCGCTCCCACGCGCAACCGTTGGAAAAATATTCAAATTTCAAATCCAAAATCTGCCACGGGACACCCTGTACATATATGTATACATAGATATATCACGCCTGTATTCCGGAATGGGGTGGGTAGAGTAAACAAATCACTACAAAGTCAAAATCAAAACCATGGCTATTTTGCGTTTAGTAGCAACTTTTAGCATAGTTTTAGGCTGAAATACTGATAAATGGTGTATAATAATTATGTAGTAACAGGTTGCTAGCCGAAAATGTACCTTAACCTGTATACTTAGTCGCCTCTACACCGAAGAAATAGATAGGTAGATGTTAGGGCAGTTCTCCATTTAGGTATGTCGACCGAGACACTAACACACACAAACAAGATCATACAATTCTCTTCATCAAACGGCAAGATTTTAAGTATGTATTCTCATGGAAAAGCGACGCGCGAACTTAACCCCACTGCTTACAATCTTGCCAAGTTAGAATCCGAGGCCTGTACCATCCGGTAACTCGAGACGTGCTATCGTATCCGACCGGAAACGGAAACGTGCGCGGACGCCGAGATTACGCGGGGGGCTAAACTTAATGTCGTTTACACTCCCCGGCGTTTTGGATAGAGCGGGACTTCCTTGTACCGGAGGTAAAAATTGCGGTTCAATTAATATTTTGCAAGTTTTCTTCACGTATATCATGCATGTTTCAGTTCCTATTGGATCTAATGTTTTTATTAATAAATGTACTTACAGTCATAGTACAGGTTGCCCACGGAGGAGGTCAGCTTGGGGGTCCCCTGGCCGGACAGAGCTGCCATCCTGTCACCCTGGACCAAAAAAAACTCATGAATAAGGGTCATTTTATCTGAACGGGAACAAAAATCTTAGAATAAGGGCGCTTGTGCACTACCATGAATTTTACGGTCCGTCTTTTTACACAAGGTCTCGTCTCGCTTACTCTTATATTATATAGTACTAGCTTTCCCCCCGCGACTTCGTTCGCGTAAATTTCGGATTTTGGGGTCGTAGGTTTCTGAGCCTATTCATTACAAACAAACAAAGTTTTTCTCTTCATAATATTAGTGTAGATGTAGATATCTAAACCCAAATATTTAACAGGATCCTTTTTTTTCAAAATAAAGTTTTGCCTATGTTACTCGTGGATAATGTGGCTTTCGAATGGTGCAAGAATTTTTAAAAACGGTCCAGTAGTTTCTGAGCCAATTCATTACAAACAAACAAATAAAGTTTTCCTCTTTATAATATTAGTGTAGATTAACGTAAGCGGGACGGCGCGACAGACTGTAAAAACCCGGACGGCCGGACCGTAAAATTCATGGTAGTGCACTAGCGCCTTAAGTCAGTTTTAGGCCCAGCGCAGACGGCAGACTATTCGCGACGGACTTTTTAGTCTATGAAAATGGAGCCTATGGAATTATATGCAGTAACGCACACGACGCGGAAAAAGTTCGGCGCACAATGCATATAATTCACGCAGGCTTTTTGTGCGCCAAAGAGTCGATCGCACAAAAAGTCCGGCGCACAATGCATACAATCCACGCATACTTTTTGTGCGTTCGAGTCTGCGACGCACAAAAAGTCTGTCGTCTGCACCATACCCTTTCTTTTCACACGAAAACTCGATTTTCTCGAGAATAAATAGTGACTTACTAGAAGACTATATTTTATTGTTTAGGTTAAATGGAACTTAAGAAAAATAGCGCTTTTCTTACAATGACAAATTGAACGTGGACCCTAGCGACACCTATCGTCTGTACGATACAACTTCTTCCACAAACGTCAAAGTGTACAAGGGTCATTGTCAAGCCTGGCAATTTTTTTCGCCAAAAAATGAAACACGTGATTTATAAAAATCAAAGGTATATTACGACTCTTACTCTAACTTGCAACAGAACTGAGTATCATTCAGAGATCAATTATTCGAAAAAAACGATTTAAAACGAAATAACGATATTTCGGTTCCACAGAAAAGACTAATATGTCCACCGAGTGGACTAATTATGTTAATTAATAATAAATAAACAAAACAAAAAGCGGTAAACATCTTAAACAATAATAACGTTCAAGATATATTCTCATAATCATGAACAATCAGACACGTAAATACATTCAAAAAGTATATAAAAAATATTTTGTGTCTGTCTACCGAAATGACAATTCTTTTCGGTGGACAGAATATGCCTTCGTCCTCCGAAGACTAGGAAGCCTTCAAGTCTTCAAGAAGCATGTATGAAAGTGGGGGTTTGGTGGCTCTTCCTGGTTTTAACGTTGACGTATCCGAACTTTCAGAATATACGTCCAAAAATTGTATACTTTTATGAACATTTTTTTCAATCAACAAACAGACTGCACTCACTAATTTTTAATGGTTGCTGCATTCTAAAGTCATCAACTTCTTTCTAAGTAAGTAAGTTTCTTTGCTTTAAACATTCTTCTGTTTTTCACTGCAATACGTTCACCCATTTCATGGTACTAAAATAATTGGAATGGAAGGCGGTATTTTGCATGCGATGTACTTTTAAGTTTCTTTTTGTATATTGATTTTTTTTCTGCATCGTCGTGCATCATTCCATTTTCCCTCCAAAGCTTATTTTGTATGTTTTTGTTAAATCTTCTACAGTTTTTTTTACCTTTACAGAATTAACGTTTAAACATTCAGTATTCAGTCACTAGTCATTTACGGATATAACAAAAAAGGAATCAGAAGCTAGTTTTTAAAGTTATAATAAAAAATTAAACCAAAGTACAAGAATCAATCAAAATATAATCATTTATCGTTTGGGTGCACAAAAAGTCCACCAAAAAGACGTCGACCGAATGGACTTTTTTCGCAATATCATTCACAACACCAGCCATTTAAAGGATTATTCAAAAGGCAAGGCATATTTACGATGTTTGATTGCTTAACTAATTGTTAAAAACGTTTGGTGGATTTATAGCGATGTACTTACAAAATACAGCAGTAACCGGAAAGACAATTCAACATTGACACCACCAAATATTCTTGTTAACACAACAATATCGTCTGCTGCGCACAAGTCACGGCAAAATGGCTGCTAACAGGGATAGTACGATAGTGAATGAGTTAAATTATATGTCCCGGTCTATTCATTTGGCATTTCCCTATTTTTTCTAGAATTTAAAGTAATGTCCACCAAAAAGACAAAAAATGTTGTGACAAGATTCAATGATGCAAAAAATGTGTTTCATTTCCATCTAATTTTTTAAATCCTATTAAGGTCAAATGGAAATCATATAAAGATTAGGGAAAAATGGCATTTTTGTACAATAATAAAAGAGATGTATTTTTTAAAGCCACATTCTATTAACAGGTGGAACCCGGACAGTCCACCGAAGTGGACTTTCAGTTACATTTGTGGTGATAAACAAAACAAATATTACATTTATAGAAAATACGATATAGTATAGTCTAGTACGTTTCCTGTACTTTATAGTTATGATGTAAATTAAATGCAATTATTAAAAATGTCTTATATATTACAAATGGACATGTTTTTTTAGGGTTATGACAATGACCCACAACATCGCGCTAGCGAATTTTCGAAGATCGGTCGAAATGCAACTTCCAATTTTCAATGGATTTCGGTGTCGCAACCGTGTGCCTTGCTTTAAATGAGAACCGCAGCTATAGGCGCAGCGCAGACGACAGACTTTTTTGGGCGATAGAGTCTGCGGCGCACAAAATGTCTGCGTGGATTGTATGCAATGTGCGCCGGACTTTTTGCGCGTCGTGTGCGTTACTGCTTATAATTCCATATAGGTTCTATTGCCACAGACTAAAAAAGTCCCTCGCGGATAGTCGTCTGCGGTAGGGCCATAGTTGTTTGCCACGCATTGTAGTGAAAATGTTGCCAGTTGACCTTCTTTTATGTTTTTTTTAATATGAGAGGGAAAAAAGAGCATACGAACAGATGATGGAAAGTAACCACATGGACATCCGCAACATAGTGGATGTTGTAGGTGCTTTGCCGGTCCGTTCAGAAATTAATGATCTACGGATTAGCGCAATCTCGTAGCTAGCTTTCAAACGTATAGTTTTTAGATTTCTGTTTTGAATTATACTCCGATCAAAAAAAATTACACTTCGTCAGTTTCTGCTACTTTTTGACATAAATTGACATAAGAGTTGAGCATTGAGTCTGTATTCCCAAATGGGATAGGCAGAGCTCAAGAAATGTTTCACGCCACGTAGCAATATTTTAGGTTAAAAAAATAAAAAAACTGTAGTAAAAACAAAAAATTTTTTTTTTAATTTTGACCGTAAAATTAACATGTCACGTAGAGTTACAGACAGAAAGACAAATCTACAAACAGACAAAAGGTAAGCAACATTCATGCAAAGCCAAAACCAAGATGACGGGCTAAAAATGTGAAAGTGAACGAACCAATTGTATATGTTCGGCTATTTGCTTGCAGTATGAGAAAAACCCGTCGAGCGTTATCTTTGACATTTCTTTTTATTCTATTCTGGAAAAAGAAAAACCGGTGTTAGGTATGCAAGGAGGAAAACGCTTCAACATATTTTTTCACAATTGGCTGTATGGACATCAAGTCCACGCCTCACGTAATTAAAAAAGTTAGCAGTTACAAAATGGCGGACGCGGGAACTCGTATTTCAATTAAAAAAGGCAGATTTATGAGAGTACCTGGATTTTTACAACTTTTAAACGATCGATAAATTTAAATTGCGAAAGAGACGTAGATTGTTAGTAACTGTATTTCTTTTTACAGGCTAGTAAGGTATGAAATTCTAACACTAGGTATTCTAAGAACCTACAGAACAGTAACTTCTGCTCTGCGCATGTCTGTGAAAATCCATACTGAAAGGGCAAAGGTTCTTCCAATACATAAATGTCAACATATAATACTTAGAGAGGTTCCTTTGTTCGATAGAACTTTGTCGTAGTACGCATTGGATTAAAATCGTACTTGACAAAGTGCGCCAAGCTGACTGACAAGGTCCTACAAAAGTTTCACAGACATGTCAGATCACAGACTTGAATCGAAATAGATACCGCGAGTTCCTGCATTTGTATGAAAACCAAGCGTGCCACTTTTTCTCTACCTACTGTAATGTCACATGAGCGCTTTAGCGATGAGAATTGACAGTCCAAATGAAACCGATTCAAAGGTGATGCCGCCTTATTCAAGTTGTCTTGTCTCTAGGCAGTTAAACCTAATCTAAGTGGTACAAAACATGAAAAGCATTGCTCTACCTTTTGGCTCCCTATTGGCACGCGAAGTACATACACTTGAGTTATCTATTTCGATGTAAGTCTGTGTTTCAGATACAAAAATGAGAAATTAGACAAACATCTACCACTACTATGACAAAATCTATGATATTTTAAATAAACTACGTTATACGAACCTTTCTCGGCGTTTCCCTTGGCAATTAGAATTTTAAGATATGTTTGATAGGATTTACCCTAAATTTAAATAACTACGTCGAACCGAGCACTACTTGTACGATATATTTTTAGTGGAAAAACAAATTACTATGTGGCTAAAGGGATCGTTCATGTAATTGTAAATATATAACGTGTTTTCGCGTAATTTCGATTTTTTATATATGTTTTTCATATATGATGGAAGTTTATTGGATTTTTTGAATTTACAGCACTCTGGCCTGGGTCTGGTGGTGACTGGGGACTGACTGGTGGCCAGGGTAGTTCGGGAACCTCGAGGGTAGTTCGGCGCGCCTGCGCGGGGGGGTTGAAAAGGGGAGGGCGGTTAGAAGCAGGTCACCTTTGGGCTGGAGATCGATATCGAGTTGGCAATGGCTGGTACCAGATTCCGTGATTGGTTGTTCGAACAATAGATTTAATGGAGACCAATTTCACCATACGCGTGGGCCCAAATGAGATAGGAACACATTAAACACTATTTTGTCAAAGCCGTGATTATTCCACGTCTAGCATATATTCTAGGTTTTAAGTTAAGATACATGTTCCTAGATTGTCGCCTAAAATGTACTTGAACCTTCTTTAGTCGAACATTACGACATCCACGCAAGAATTGGAGAGATAATTTGGGTTTATAGTTAGATGAAAGACATTGCAATGATATAAAAGTGTCAGGTTGCTAACCTTAGTTCAAAATTCAAATAAAAAAACGTGAGTAGATCCTTTTAAACACCATGAGTGAATCTCACGGTATATTTAAGTTATGATATTGCAATATAAATAATTCTAATATATAAAGGGAAAGCTGTAACTAAGTAGATACCGAATTAAGAGGAAATATGCCGGTCGAAGGAATTGAAAAATAGGTATTTGCTAAATCTATTGCTGTCGCGCCGTGACCTGCCCAGACGACTTCGAGTGCGATAAGAACAACTACAGCTCGGACCGAAAATACCTATGAAAATTATTCAAAAACAACGTTTCGTAGTCCCCTGATTTCTTCTCCAAAACTTAACCGATTAAATATGTTTTTTCATTAAATGTTAAAAAAATGTCATAACTGTGTTTCTATGTTCTTATATTTTGATATAATTGTGTTAAAATTGGTTTCTAGAGGTTTGAACACAAGGGAAAAAACTTGCCAATTTTTCATGTTTTTGAAGGTTAATATCTCTTTTAATAATTCAATAAAGAAAAAAAGGAAAACATAGGAACATGCTAATATATCATTAGATTGTTGATTTAAAAAATCATTGTTCTACGGGTAATATCCAGGGAGGAATCAGGGGACTACGTTTCCATACAAAATATGACCGCTCCATTTCCTCTTAATATGAGATCTTGTATGAGATTTGATAAATTAAATATGTAAATTTCTTAATGACACGTACCTACACTGTCACAATGTTTTGTGAGAAGGAATATTGTCCCGTTTTTTGCGTTTTATGAATTCATTAGAATTCTCATTTCGTTTCTGAACCTTTTACAGGCTTATCTAATTAGATACTTCCTCACACCCGTCACTTGAATGGAAACATATTTTTGCTAATTCTCTCAGTTAGGTATTCCCCTTTACGAAGTGACAATGAAGATTTTTAGTGAATACGATAAACGCGTGTGATGTTGGGTTTACATTATGACTCTCCTTTTCTTCTGATTATGTCGAAAGAGTCGAAGGTTTACCAATGCTTTAGGCGGCAACCTGTCACTATTATACTTACTTACCAACTCAAACGTAAAAAGCATGCTAGAAGTAGCCATGAGACTTGGCATAGTCATGGTTTTTGGGAAGAACCATCATCATCACCATTTCAGCCTTAAGGCATCCGTTGCTGAACATAGGCCTCCTCTTTAGACTTCCTAGTACTTGTTGGAAGCGACCTGCATCCAGCGTTTTCCGGCGACCTTTATCAAGTCGCCTGTCCATCTTGTAGGCAGACGTCCATGGCGTTTGCTGGTCCATGGTTTCTACTTGAGCAATATTTGGGAATACAGACGTGATAAATGTAGGTAAGTAAGGTAAACGTCCCTGTGCTCGACATTGACCCAATACTTGGCACTTGCAACCTTATGTCATAGTAAGACAGGTGACAGATGGGTGCCAACTGCTGGGCGTTGAGGATTGGTATATTTTACCTTAAGTAAGTATACCCCTTTCAATTATCACCGGGGGGTTTGAGTATGAATACGAATATGACTTCACCCTGCCTACCTACGTTGCCTTCCCTATCGCTGGAGCCGCCTCTTTCAAATCAGAGCGAAGCTTTGTCCGCCATCGCAAAGGTCAGCTGCTCCGGGTGGAAATGTCACACGCCCACGCCCCGCGGGCTAAACACACTGCCCTGCGCGAAATAAGTGCTTTCACAGTGCCTAATTTGTCATTACGATCAAAACACACACACACACAGACACACAATGCTCAAATCTTGTTACATTGTATGTATATCGCCATAGAGTTACAGCTACCTCTGTCAAAAGGACCGGGCTGAAAACCAGCGCTGGCATTCAAAACCAGTATTTGCTGAGATCGGTGAATCGGTGCCCATGTTCATGGTGTACACCTATGTTTTATGTTTTTATTTTTATTTTGTATAATTTTTTACCCTTGTTTACTCATAGCAATAAAGTGTTTTATCTTTCTTTCTTTTTTCTTTTCAAAACACGAGTCTCTCTCGTCTGTGTTAATACCCATCAGTTTGTATGGGGACAGTTTGTATCCGTGTTAATTTGTTAATTTTTTAATTTGTTATATTTTTGATTATAGCCAGGGTCGCCGTCATCGGAACGATGAGGAGGACTATTATTATTATTATCAGTGTGGTTATACTCCGTTTATAGTGAAATAAACGAATCTACTCACGTTTTTTATATCGAGATAAGCTCGACATGTTTCGGGCCAATCCGTGACCCATCATCTAGAGCTACGCGCCGCGGCAGTCGAGCTAATCTCAATATAAAAAAACGTGAGTAGATTCGTTTATTTCACTATGAGTTGTCCCGTGTGGTGCCGGGTCCCGTGTGGTGCCGGGCTAGAATAGCACCTCCCCCTTTCTTCCCGTGGGTGTCGTAAGAGTCGACTCTGGGAAAGGGTTAGTGTATTGTGGGCGATGGGCTAGCAACCTGTCACTGTAATATCACGTTTAACCATCTGGGAATACAGGCGTGAGAATATGTATGTATGTAATAAGTGTTATAGCACTAATCAATCTAGTTTTACCTTTAGATTTCAGAGAAAAAAAAACATTTTTTTTCTGTTGAAATTTTAAATCTTAAAATAAACAGACCATGTTGTATTCATTTATCTAGATCACATTAAATTAATAATATTTTTGTCTTAAAAAAATAAGTTTTGTGTACGTTTTGTATTGCATTACAGTACATCATTGACAGCACACTTGGCAGGCAACAGGCAAGTGTTACTGCGCATTGGTTCCGCCTACACTCCAACTGCGTGGGAAGAAGGGTTCCGTTATCTAGACTAACTTTATTATTTACGACCCTGGAGTAAGGAGGATCCCTAATATAGGATGGATCTTACTGTACAGCCTACGAAATAGAATTAAACGAAAAGCTATGTCATGAACATTTTAAATTGTCATCGATTTCTATTATTGTAATTTTTCCGTTTTGTTTCTTTTTGTAATGCGTTTGATTTGTTTGATAGGTACAATAATACATCACATCTCTATTTCCCAATAGGTTAAGCAGAGTATACAAAACTAACTACATACATACAAAACCTTTGACCCTTTTAGGATTCGTAAATCGTCACCTTTTTTTTGAAGTGGCTAGATAACGTGAACTAGTTATAGGTTAAACTATGTAACGTTTCGTATGTTCTACCTACCCCCTTTGGGCACACGGGCGTGCTATATGTATGTATATTTAGAAAGTTTTTTCTACAAAATAATTTAACAAAATATCATGTGAATACTTCCAAATTTCACGTCGATACCTTAAAAAAAATTACACTCTCAATCAATGTAATTTAGACATGCCATAAGAGTTCTACAATTTTGGCTTGGGGACCCTGAAACTACCCAATTCCTATCACAAGGCAGCATTCTAAAACTATTCGTCCAACCCTTTCATCCATCAAAAGATTCAAGAACAAGAAAATATCTCGAAAACCCTTTCCATTACAGGTTTTAGGGTTGAGTAAATAAAATGATAAAACTAAGCCAAGGACGTTGAAGAATAATAATAACAATAATAATCGATATCCCCCATATACAACTAAATTCATAATCTGTGAAAATTATAACTTGGCTAATTTTCAGTAATAATCCCTTTTCACCCCTTAGGTACGGAACCCTATAAACTTTTTAAGTTGTATCCACATTACTATAAATATGTTTATCCGTTCACTAATTACAATGGAAAACCAGTCTGTCAAACTATCATCAACGGTAGTGTACAAATGTGTTCATAAAACCCTCCACCAAAGTTATTACCTCCCCCACAAAGGGGTAGGGGTAGATGACGTCAGACGCACCACGCCCAGAGGTCGATAGTGAAGGCATTAGGCCCAAGGGTATTAGGTATGTCGTGGAGATGTTTTAGCAGCTGTGGCCAATGTTTAGTGGAAACTTACGTACCGAGAGTCTTGTCTTAAATACAATCACTAATGATACATATAATATTACTAGCTTTTGCCCGCGGCTCCGCTCGCGTTAAATCCGGGGTATCACAGAAGAGATAGCGCACATACCAATTTTATAGCTTTCTACATTGAAAACTTCCACTCCTCACTTTAGGGAAATGGGGGGTTTTGAAGAGACAAAATGTAGCCTATGTCACTCTCCATGCCCTAAACTATCTCTACCGAAAAAATCACGTCAATCCATCGCTCCGTTTAGCCGTGAAAGACGGACAAACAAACAAACAAACAAACACACAAACACACTTTCACATTTATATATTGGTACAGATAATATATAATATATTATATATTATATACATACATACATACATCACGCCTGTATTCCCAAGAGGGGTAGGCAGAGCACATGAATTCAAGAATTCAGTGCCACATCTACCAATTTCAGGGTATCCAGATGGTTAAACGTGATATTGCAGTGGCAGGTTGCTAGCCCATCGCCCACAATACAATAACCCTTTCCCAGAGTCGACTCTTACGACACCCACGGGAAGAAAGGGGGAAATGCTATTCTAACCCGGCACCACACGGGATCTATAATATATACATATAAGTAAGGATTGCCAACTGGAGAAGGCAGGGTACGTGAAACTATAAGTACATGGACAAAACGATAACTATTTCACCCGTTCTAGTATATCTTTTAAGTTTTGTTTCGGCAAGTGTAATTAGTGACAGGTTGCTAGCCTGTCGCCTAAAATAAATCTTTAACTTTTTCCTTAGTCGCCTCTTACGACTTCTACAGAAGAAATGGAGAGGTGTTATTCAAACCAGCCAGGCTAGCAACCATGTCATACTACCTCTTTCATCTGTTTTCACCTAAATTTATGCTAGAAATAGCTGTGAAGCGTAATAGTCATCATGATCTTTCTAGGTCACGTTTCCTGTGATCTGCCTATCCTTTTAGTAAAATAGACGTGATTGTATGTATAACAAGTGTTTTGGCGCCGGGCTATTGATTCTTTTGATTGACTCGTATCTGGAATTGACAGCTTATCTGCAGATAAGTGCAGATAAGGGAAAGCTGCAAAAAGCCGGATAGCTTATCGGACACCAATTTTGAAGGCTCAGAGTAATGTATGGATAGAGCTTCTGTAATATTCGGCTTTGTGTGTCACTTTGTAGCGACGTAGCCCTGAAACGATGAATTGGATGCTGTTTATTACGACGGCAAGTTTTCTAGACTTCCAAGTCATGTCAAGTTAAAGTCTTTATTGCATCATCATCATCATCATCATCATCAGCCTATATACGTCCCACTGCAGGGCACAGGCCTCCTCTCTTTATGAGAGGGATTGGGCGATAGTTCCCACGCGGGCCCAGTGCGG
>BHDV01069707.1:0-12087 GCA_005406045.1 Adoxophyes honmai | reverse complement strand
AGCGAGGTCTTCAATTGTTTTGCGGAATAATTTCCGAACAACCAAGATGACATTAGTACTCTATAGGTTCTATCCTCAATGACAAAAGCGCAACTATTTAACGGCGTAGCTATTTGTTACAGGCGTTATGTATGTGTGTATGTCACAAAATATTCAGAAAAAGCTAAAAAAAAGAACATCCATACATGCCTCACGCCTGTATTCTCTAATGGGATAGGCAGAGCACACAAACCATGACATAAACAAAACCATGACTTTAGGTGTAAAAACAGATGGAAAAGGTAGTATAATAGTGACAGGTGGCTAGCCTGTCACCTAAAGCATACCTAAACCTGTTTCCTTAGTCGTCTTTTACGACATCCAAGGAAGAAATGGATAGGTAGTATTTGAAACCCGTGGTAACACGGAATAATAACATAAAACGATAGTGCAAGTACGGTGGATAGTTTTTCCTAAATCGAATCTAGCGAAGTCCTATTCAGCCAGTTTTAAATAAGCCTGTCGTCTCCACGCATCGATTTGCAGCTATCCGGATAGGAAACGTCACCAGCCTGGTACCACAAACCAAGTAGGTACAGAAGTTAATCTTGACTAGACTAGTCTGTAGGGATAGATCTTTGGATGTCAACCATGGCGTATGCAAGTAAACCATTGGGGTAGCGGCACTAGTATTTTACGCCTAAGTAAATCGACAATGGTGAAACAATTTTATGTATTTTAAAGTGTAGGTAGACAATAAATTTACATTCCCACCTACAATATTTACAGCAACATAATGGAAAAATATTGCTAAGCAGTTCATTTTAAGGTACTTTTTCTAATCATAAAGCATAATTATAAAGAGACTCTTGAAAAAGTTGCAATCATCTGACATTGATGCGCGTCTCAAGCGGACGGCAACCGCGCTCGGACTGGTCCCAACGTTCCGAGACATCGTGTCCGCGGGCAATATCTGTGTACGGTGCTCGAGTGCACTTTGTACGGAATTAACTTCTGCTCCTTATCTGTTTTGTGCAGATACCTAGCTTCACGTGGGGCATCCTGATTTTCACGGGCCTGTGAGCAACCCGAATCAACCCTGGAGGACACCGCACGATTTTTGGCGGAAAGGTCACGATAAGAGGGCTATATCTATCTGGCGCTTCACACACGTTTATATTTAAGTTTGTAAGCCACGGCCTTTGGTGTGGCTTTTTACCCGTGGAAAAAGAGAGCGTTATGAGTTTATTTGTTGTGGCTGTAGCATTAACGAGTGGGACTTAATTTAATTGCGGGATGTTCAAGCATTTGTTTTGTTCACCTGTCGTGATTAAAAATTGTCTATACAATCGTTCTAATTTGACCCACTTCCCGGTTACCAATTGGACTGGAATTTTGTATTTAGTCGTAGAATTCTAGCGACGCAGAAACATCTGTCTCCGCAGTAGAAAGCTCTTCAACAGTTGGTCCGATTGACTTGTGGTACACATCGTAGTCTGGGATTACACACAATGAGGGTTATTTTGAAAGTATTTTCTTACATACATACATACATAACCGTCACGCCTTATTCCCTGCGGGGTAGGCAGAGACGACAGAGCGCCACTCGCTTCTATTCTGACATACTTCTTTCGCTTCACTAACACTCATCACTCTCGTCATACACGCTCGACGGTTTCGGGTACTTTTTTATACGGTTCTATTTTTGTTTTCAACTTTTAACCTGGTTTAACAGTTTAACCGTTTAACTATGTAGTTTGTAAAGGTCAGTATAATCGTATATTTTTGGTTTCATTTGAATTTAATAGGTAAAGGCAATAAATAGGCTAGCAACTTTTCACTATTATACCTGCTAATTTAAAACCTAAAAAACAAGCTCTTTATCTATGTAGAATGTAGCTCTGCATATCCTATTTCTGAATACAAGTGTGATGTATTTTTGTACATAATATATGTACTAAATTCTTATCTAAAAGTTGCCGACCACAGTGACTTTAGAAGTTAACCTGCCGGCTAAAATTAATTTTCATTTTACTTTGTTATATTCTGCTACAGGTGAACGTAATTGGAAACATGTAGGTACTTATACGTTTTCTACACAGCTTTCTTCACTCAGGAAACTTGTTGGCAAAGTTTTGCGGCTAAACTCGGACCAAAAACTTGTAGCCAACTTCGGTTAACTCCACTGACCACTGTCTGGTCTTAGGTGGCCTGTACATCCTCAATAATATTGACAGCATTAATGTTCAAGTTTTATTGAATCAATACTACCTTCCTAGACGGCTAAACTATAGTATTGTCTAGTGATAGAACTCTTTCCGCAAAAATAATTAACTATCAGAGTGTTTTACATCGCACTAACAAAATTTCGAAGATCTGTGATCTTCAACTTTCTCTTTGCTGACATCGATCCACAAACATCACATCTGCCTGGAGTGAGATCTTTCTAATGGAGACTTTTCCACATGATAACATGCATAATAACATTTATATTATAATCACGCCTGTGATCCCAAATGGGATAGTTTTCCACTAGTTTCCGTAGCCACTTCAATCATGGTTTTAGGTGTAAAAACAGATGAAAGAGGTAACAATAGTAACAAATCGCTATCTGTCACCTAAAACGTACTCACCTTAACCTATTCCTTAGTAACCTCTTACGACATCCACGGAAGATTATAATTATGGAAAGCCTGACATCAGACTGAAACATACCTACACATTACAGGGTCTCAAAAAAAAAGTCATTTTAAATTAATTTCACCGCACCCCTTTTAAAATATTGTCAATAATTATTGCCGGTGTGCGAGCCACCTAAGGTCGCTCAATACAGAACTTAATCCCCTGCAGAGGAACTTCCAGTCTACCTAGATAGCCCCTGAGGGGATGAAATATTTTATAAACTACCGTCTTGCCAATTTCCCGGTGAGAAGGATAGTTCCTCCGGGATTTTTCCGCTAGGGTCACTGACATTGATCAGTGGATACTGAACGTGAATGCTTTACGAATGTTGGTGTTGAATGGCTTCCTTGTGAAGTTTTGGGATAATTTTAGTTTTGGCCATGGTGTAAAAAGTTTTTTTTTTTAAGTTTAATTCGCCTGTTCCCAAATGGGTAAGGCAGAGGACACGAAACACTAACAAATCTATGATTATTTGACGATTCTAATACACTTCTAGGGTATTTTATGTTTTAAAGACTTGGACAGAGGAATAGTGACAGGTTGCTAGCCTGTCGCCTTAAGCATACCTTAACCTATTTCCTGAATCGCCTCTAACTACATCAACATAAGAAACGAAGAGGTGTTATTTTCATTCGACACCACGCAGATTCAATGGTGTGTGTTTATAATATTACAGTAAAATTGTACATAATTACTTACATTAATCCAGTAAACTATCCCTCTACTAAAATGAGCGGTCATACAAATGAGAGTTCAAGTTAAATAAGACGGTAATAATTATGATACCTTGTAAATTTTTTCGTGCACGTGGGAGGGGATTTCATTAAAAGTTACAGGTTGAAAGTTAAAAGTTTGTTTGGAAAACTATGAAATTTTGCTGCCTTAATGCCCGTTTTTAAATCAACTCGCATCATTATTATACCGTAAAAATGTTTCACATTGAAATTTCTATTTTCTCGCCTGTTTTGCTCATATGCGCATAGTAAATTCTACAAGTCTCCAGGATTCAAAAACCCTCATGGGTTCACATTTCACACCGGGAAAGGGCCACATGTCTCGCAAGGGACCCGTAGGCCCACAAACAGGCGACGAATAAGCAATAATGAAATCTTCATAGCGTCGTCAAGTGAATTTCACTTTTATAACTTTGCCGTAAGACAGATAATGCTGTTTCGCTTGGTGGTGACTACGGCAGGTTATGTTTTGTCGTTTGAAATGACGAGGGAGCATGTTTGACCTTTTTGGTTTAAATTTAGAATTAGATTGTATTATTATTGTGCTCGTGTTTTCTATCGTGTGGAAATAAAGACGCATACATTAGGTACTTGTGTCTACATATAAATCATTATCACTATCATGTTCCGTAGCAATAAGAAATGGCAAATAATAAATTATAAATATAACACATGCATATAAGTACATCGCACTTGTAGGTATTCCCAAATAAATACAGAGCGCATGAAAACAGTACTAAAATATTCTGTGAATATTTTTCTAAATGTCTACCAGTAACCGTTATTTATACCGACGATAGTTGCATGGGAGCCCCCTCTTAAATATTGATTTTATTTTATTTTAAGTATTATTTGTTCTATAGCGGCAATAGAAATACGTCGTCTGTAAAAATTTCAAGTGTCTAGCTATCATCGTTCTTGATATACAGACTGGTAACGGATGGACAGACAGCGAAGCCTCTGTAATAGGACCCCAATTTCAGCTTCTGGGCACAATGCCCTAAAACGACTTCCTATTTCAATACTTTATTAAATATTCACGAGACAACCTGCCATTCAAATAAACACGGTCACAAATGTCTATCAAGTGAACCCCTTATTCACGTAAAACCCCATAAGTACAGATAATAAAATATGTAGGTGGAATCGAGAGAACAATATGTCTTTACCCGCTACCCTCCACCACTTTGTTTGATTGCCTGGAAAATTGTGCTATCTCTGCTTCGTACCGTTTTGCGTCTTATCTCTCCTATGTACTAGGTATTTGTCACGTGTACGAACGATTTAACAATGCCATTTACTTTTATGTACGGGGGTTAAACTTTGTGGATAATCTACTGTAAAATTGTTAATCGCAAAAGGTTGTAATGGATGTATTTTTGAGTGGGTTTGTTACTCTTTAAGGACATGTTTTAGAAGAAAGTTTAGCAACCTGTTACTGTTATTTCTCTGTCACCGGTTTTACTTGATAATGGTGTAGGAAGAACACACGATATATACAACGTGTCCCTAGGCTATGGACACAGAATGAAAACCCAAGTAATACCGCTTCTCACAAATGCAGTGGAACAGTTTTTGTTTTAATTAGACGTAAAATAAAAAAATATTTTTTTCTAACAAATTTAATTTCAGATAATCAACAAAAAAAAGTATCACTCTGTATTATTATTGACATAAAGAAGACGAAAAGAGACGTCAGTGTGAGTGTAACACGCATGTCAAAGTCAATGGCAGGGATATGAATGTGTGCGTGCAGGCAAGCAGGCAACATACGCGATCGGACGATCGCAAATAGCATAATTTTTGATTTACCAGCAATAATGGCCTATTATGTATTAAATTTGAAATCTACTATTAAACGATCCAACTAGCAATTACCTATCAAAATTAAAATTTGCAAATGTAGGATAAAAGTAATTAATGAAACCAAGTTTACATAAACAGCATTTATTTTATTAAATAAACAAAAATAAAAAAAATAAATATTTGAAATGGTCAAAACGGCTAACGTTTCTTAGTATGTACATGTGTAAACAGCGCCTCATGTTGCTCTGGACATTCTAATTTCTATGGTGTTCACATCACTTGAGTAAACTTCGTCCTTTACAAAACCACACAAAAAAAATCTGATCAGGTATCAGAGCCGGAGATACACATACCATTTCGTGTAAAGGTATTTTCATCCGTCCAAATTATGTCCGATAAAAAAGAAGGGGTTTCTACGACCTTCTCCTGCAACTACTCTGGCAATATTCCACTCTCACTGATCTGTTGCAAGACAAAAGCGGTTGTACTTTGCGAAATTTATAAGGGTGTCACTTTTCTCGTTTCAATATTGCATGAACAGCGTTACGGTGAACATTAAAACGGCGAGCCGCTCGCCACAAGCTAGACGTTGGCGTTCGGCGAAAGTATTCCAGAATATGCTGTTCTTTCCAGATAGGCAATTGGCGGGTTACAGCTCATTCGCGGTACGTTCTTATAGCGAGGTTCCCATTCTGATTGCACTTCCCATAAATGAGAATAAAGTCCCATCTTTTCAATCTACTTTTCATGAGTAAACATTGAAAACGTGACATTAGTCAGTGTCACTTGATTTAAAAGAAAACCATGCAGTTACCACAGAGTTATGGTGAACTCTAAAGAGTCTTTACTTCGAAATTGTTATTACAGTTCTACAAACTGCTCAAAAGAGATTGGATTAGCCACATAAATGCGTTTTAATTAACACAGTGTAAGTAAAGGGTGCTCCAAAGGCCAAAACTTTAAAATCATAGTTTTCTCTATAAATACTGAACCGATTGTTTTAATATTTGCCATATTAGTCAAAAATACCCTAATGAACGTGTAGTATTCGTCTATGTCCATAGGCTAGGGACACGTTGTATATATATATATATATATAGACAAAACTATGATAACGCCTCTTTCATGCTTCGCAATCACTTCTAGTATAATTTTAGGTTTGAAAACAGATGGAAGAGGTAGTATAAAAGTAGTGACAGGTTGTCAGTCTGTCGCCTAATGCTTAATACTAGGTATGCTTACCTAAACATATTACCTTAGTAGCCTCTTCCGTCGCCAAAGGAAGAAATAGAGTTAAGTGTTATTCTATCCCGACACCACACAGGAATACCTCTAACCTGTAACCTGTTATTAACCTGTAACCTGTTATTAAACTTGAAATTATGCTGAAAGTGGCCGCGAAATAAAATAGTCACATTTTGGCTGTGTAACGTTTTGTATGCTTATCACATTTGGAGAAGTACTTAGTCGTGATTCTATGTACAGATGTAGTGAGAAACTATTTTCCTTCGTAAATTTTCGGAAAAGTTCGTATTTATCGTTTTCTCTCAAATAGCTTCGGTACCCATTTTAAAGTGAATTCATTCCGTATAATATATGGTAAATATCCAGTTTTAAGTAATAATTGTATTGTTTTAAGTAATAAATCGATAAATACGAACTTTTCCGAAAATTTACGAAGGAAAATAGTTTCTCACTACATCAGATCTGTAAGTAGGTATGTTGTGAAATGTCACAGCGATTTCTGAAATACCCCTTTTATCGGTTCACTTTGAAATCAAATAAGTTCTAGTCTTAAAACTTAATACAAACAAATAATTACGGATCTCGTTAGCAGTCGGCGAATCTAATCATATGCCACATGCAAACTCTTAATTAAGTTCGTTAATTAATTTAAACGAGTTGGAATCGTAATTAGGATTAATTGAACAAAATTATATTTGTGGAGTATTGATTTTGGAATTCAACCTTTGATTTTAGCTTGAAATAACTTTTATATACATGTAAATGTCAAGCATATAGGTAGATAAAGTTTAAATAAAAAACAGTCACAATTTATGACTAATCAAGGCTTTAATACATACATACATACATAACCGTCACGCCTTATTCCCTGCGGGGTAGGC
Source organism: Adoxophyes honmai (assembly GCA_005406045.1). Taxonomy (NCBI): domain Eukaryota; kingdom Metazoa; phylum Arthropoda; class Insecta; order Lepidoptera; family Tortricidae; genus Adoxophyes; species Adoxophyes honmai. The sequence goes on along the minus strand of BHDV01069707.1, from coordinate 4,760 downwards.
AGAGACAACAGAGCGCCATTTGCTTCTATTCTGACATACTTCTCTCGCTTCACTCACATTCATAACTCTCGTCATAGGTACACGCTCGACGGTTTCGGATACTCCTAATTTGGCCTCCCTCGGCTTTAATAGTTATTCATAATGACTGTTCCACTGTAAAAGGCAATGATATACGATTGTATGTTTCAGAAATGAGCTTGTAAAGACGAATAAAGAAACACATATATTTAAATGCCTAATTAGGTACAGTTATATATACTGTGTCTATTCATGTAATAATTTTGAATAATACGAGTACTCAAATTCAGAATTTTTAAGGCGTACAAAGAAGGGTCTAAAATAGCTGCAATACGAAATTTTATAATGATATTTTAGGCTATAGGCTAGCAACCTTTCACTATATTACCTCTCAACGTATAAAATATGCTAGAAGTGGCTACGGGACGTGAAATAGACATGGTTATGTCTATGTTGCGTTTCATACGCTCTGCCTACCTCATTTGGGGATACAGGCGTGATGTGTATGTATGTACTTATGTATTAATTTATTTGTCCGCTTCACAGTTTCCATCACAAACAGAACTTCACATTTATCAAAATTTGATGAATTTATTATTCCATCTCCGTGACACGGACCGTAAAGATACGCACGCCACGAAGATTTACGCCACATTACGCCACCCAACGTCACCTGACGTCATCTCACGTCACGGTACCTTACCCCGACGTTAAATTCTCGTCTTGCTTTAATTATAGTCGCAGCTGGATAACAAACAAGATTTTGTTCAAAACATTACGCCTGTACTCGAGGTAGGCAGAGCACACAAAACGCTGCATAGACAAAGAAACAGGTGAAAGTCGAGTACAATGATGTACAAGTTTTAAGTTGTTGAGAACCTAAATTGTTTCAAAAAAGTTTTATGAATTTGATTTCATACAAACATACATACATACGTCATCACGCCTGTGTTCCCAAATGGGGTAGACAGAGCATTATGAAACGCTACATGGATAAAATTATGACTATTTCACGTTTATGGCCATATTGAAAATTTAACGGATAACTCACGTTCATTCCGATGAGGCTCCTAGATGAAGAGCTACGAATTAGTCCGAAACATGTTGAGCTAAACTCGATTTAATGAACGTGAGTTATCCGTTAAGTTTTCAATATGAGTGAGTCTCACGGTAGTTTAATGTTTAATATTTTATGGCCATTTCTAGCATATTTTTGGAGAGGAATAATAGTGACATAGGAATTAAGTTAATTAAGGTAAGTAAATTTTAGATGACAGGCTAGCAACAATAGTGACATGTTGCTAGCCTGTCATCTAAAATATACTTAACTTCTTAGGCGCCTCTCACAACATCCATTTAAGAAATATAGAGGTGTTATTCTAACCTCCTGACGATCTGCGTCCTATACATAGTACATAAAATAAAAGTCATTTGTAACTTTATCTTTTGACATTAAGAGTCAGTTTTGAACTGCACATAATTTGACACTGGTCGTCAGGAGGCTAAATCAGACACCACTATTCTATTTACGACGTTATTTGCGTTTTTGATTACGCCTTTACGAGTGAGTAGCATGGCAGTTTCAGGTTCAAATCGAAAGGTTTTCCATGACTGAACCCAGTATAAAAAATCTTCCGATCTCTATAAAATGCAACACTCTTTTATTATTCCATGAAAACTCCGATAATAACAGCGTTGTTATGCATTATTCTATTACTTCTCAGTCTTAGTAAAAATATCTTCGGATAACGAAATAAACCTTTAGCCACAAATCCATCAGGCTGTTCGAAGATACCCCATCGTATAAGAACCCCGATACCGATGTGAAGATAGTTCTATATCTATCGTAGCTGTGTCGACCTACGGCAACCTTGACCGCAGTGATAGATGAGTGACTCGAGCTATACTATGAGTTTATATTTTTGTATACGGATCGAGGGCCAAGTTCTTTAGGTAGGGGCATGATTAAACTAGATAGGGTTTTTTATTTTTCTATTTACACCGTGGACGTTAATAACCCGAATAATTTACCTACGACACGACGAGTAATTAGGTACTAAGTATTTTAGAACTATAGAGTTTAGTAGACGTCCAAATTTTAATCGAGATAGTGGTTGGTCGGTGCCTCCGAGTTGGAAGACGGTTTTGAATCTTCGTACTGCGTCTACAGCGAGTGTGGAGGCCCCTTTACAAGGTGATGTGGTTAGTGTTGACACTACCCTATTTTTGAGAATAATATAAATGACGATAATAACGAGGGTAGTCGTGTGCCGGTGTTAGTTTCGTCGAGCACGAGCAGTCGCGCGAAGAGAGCGGAGGCGCGCAGTTCGCGTTTGGCTGCAGCAGCCGCCGCGGCTCCTAGATGAAGGACTACGAATTAGTCCGAAACATGTCGAGCTAAACTAAACATGAGTGAGTCTCACGGTAGTTTAATGTTTAATATATTTTAGAACGAATTTAATCATAATATTTTATTGCACGCTTCTTTGTAAGTAGACCGTTACTTCAGAGAGAAAACATATTCAGTAGTGAAACATTTTTTTGTAGGATAGATATAGAGTTTCTATTTAGTGAAACTGGCTAACAACCACGCGTTTAGTACGTCTATGTATTTAAAATTACTACCTACTTGGTGGCTACATCACGAACTTAAGAGTGTGTTACTATTGAGAATAATTTTCTGAAGTGCAATTTGTTTTAAGTGAATTACATAATTAATATCCCTTTAATTATAGGTTTTAAATTACATATTATTAATATCCCTTTAATTACAGGTTTTAGGGCTAACTATAATTTCACATAGATTAATAATCCTCAAGCTTAGGTAAGGTATTTAGGATTATAAACACCTACGGTGTTTAATAGGCGAAATGAGTCCCAATGATAGGCACAGGCCTTCTCTCAATATGAAAGGTCTGTAGTTGTAGGCCTAGTGCAAATTGGCACTTTCATACACAACATTGAATTACTTCATCGATGTGTGAAAATTCCTCGCGATGAATTCCTTGACTGTAAATAGCTCAGTAAATATCAGATTCCACTTCTTAACCATATTTTGTATCGTATTTCTTTTCTGGTAGTCTATGTGTTGCAAATCTGAACGCCTGTTTCGTAAAATCTAAACCTTAAAACAGAATTTTACGAGCATGAACAAAATCTCTCAGTTTAATGGATGGATACCGAAACTTTGTCAGCATACTGCATTTTGTCATTTATTTTGCAACTTTGTTTATATTTAAGAGCTACCATTTTGTCGCATCCGATTCCGTTTAAGACCTCCTTTCATCGTAGTTAAATCTTAAAGTGAGTCAATATTGAAAAGTCCTGTTCTTAAGTAGGTACTTGAGATTCGCAAGGCGAGGAGTTTATTTTTACTTAGCTAAATCAAATACAAATTAAATTTTAAAACATGGATGTTAGAGTATAATTGTAAGTGAACCATGAAATCAAATTCATAACACTTACACTGTACATACAATAATGTTTCCAAATGGGGTAGGAAGAGCACACGAAACGTGACATAGACAAAACCATGATTATGAGTATATCACGAATTGCAGCCACTTCCAGCATTGTTTTAGCTTTGCGAAGATGGAAGAGGTAGAATACTGACAGGTCGCTAGCCTGTCGCCTAAAGCACACCTAAACCTATTTCCTTAGTCGCCCCTTACGACATCCACGGAAGAAATGGAGGGGTGTTATTCTATCCCGACACCACACGGAAACATAACACTTTGCTGTGATAATATAGGTTATCAACAACTAAAGGCTTGACAGGTAAATTAGATTGTTCCTGAGTTTCATCTGTTTCTTTGTAAGGATTATTCGAAAGTTAAGCTTACTTCTTCCTATTTGAAATTCTGCACAATTTTCAAAGACAGCTGAATAGAAATACATAATAATGGTAGAAGTTTCGAATAAACCCTTTGTTTATTTGTCTGTTGTAATTTAAATTTTACCCATTTCCTGGGTACCGATTGAGCTGAAATTTTGTGAACTTGTTTGTGTCACTTAGCTCGATCAACTTTTATGTATCTGGTTGTCTTGATTATGTTTCCTGTGTCACCTAAAATTGTGAATTTCTAGGATGTAATCCGCTATATATATTTTTTTACAGTTGTAAGCATTTTCTTTATGGCGCATCTCCTGGGCATAACGGAACCTAAATTACAACCTTTTTCTAAGCAACTCTATCACAGTTGTCCCCTGACTTACGGGACAGAATAACAACACAAAATAGTTGATTGGCCCACTTGGATGACAATCTGGTCATGCAAAATTAAAGCAGGTGGTCCAGCTAAGCCCGTCTCCGTGACAGGTAACTCTTCAAAGGTTGGTCCGTTTGATTTGAAATTGACTACACATAATCTAGGTCCCCCTTTCTTCCCGTGGGTGTCGTAAGAGTCGACTCTGGGAAAGGGTTATTGTATTGTGGGCGATGGGCTAGCAACCTGTCACTGCAATATCACGTTTAACCAACGGATTACCCTGACAATGCTAAACGTGGCACTGGATTTTTGAATTCATGTGCTCTGCCTACCCCTCTTGGGAATACCTACAGGCGTGAGAATATGTATTGTAACCGCTTTTCGTCGGAGAGCATGAGAGACTTTGGGCAGTGGGGTTCTGTGGCCTGAGGCAAAGGAGCTTATCCACCGTAGATCAGGAATGGGCGCCTTTAAGGTTCAATTACATAAGTTGGTGAAAAGAAAACAAAAACGGTAGACAGACTCCTCGCACAA
>BHDV01069704.1:0-14053 GCA_005406045.1 Adoxophyes honmai | reverse complement strand
TAATTTATCGCCCCTATTACAGGCCACACCCTGTATAATATACGCTATCGACTATACTAACGTTAATGCGGTTTACGATGGCAATTCATAGTAATGATACTGTTTGTTTTGAATTAATACGAATCGTGTTACATTCGTATTAATTTTGCAAGCTTTCTATCAACCAGTAAAACAATACGAACTGGCATTAAACTCGAAATAAAATCGCCAAGAACACACGCCCTACGCAATAACACAATGTCGCCAGCTTTTCTTCTAAAAGCAAAAGTACTTTATGCGTCCCGGCGGTTCGATACGGGATACTTAGAAAGTGAATTATCCTCTCGGGAGGGAAGTAGGTAAATAAAATCCACCTACAAATAAATGGGACTAACAACGTTCACGTAGGCAATCATTTCGTTAAGAAAGTACCAGTGGAGTTTTATTTCTCTGGGGTGTGGCCTGTCCGGCGTAGTCCACAAATCACTATTATGTCATCTTATGGCTGTGGGGCTTAGCGCTGGTGCAGTGCCTCGGTTATTGCATACAGAGTTTTGGGACATTCTGTACGCATTCACTGTTCTATTTTATACTTCATTAGGTATCCTTTGTCGCCTAGTATAGTCCTTGGCAAGTTAGTCACGATTTGAGAGAGAGAGAGAGCGAGAGAGAGAGTAATTACGCGCATTGTTTTTACCTGGATAAGACGCTGTGAAAATTTAAAGTCTTTCTCTAAAATCGTTCTAAGTTTGATGCCGAATAGTGTAACGCAATAAGTCGAAATTTTAATGCCTGAATCATGCCTAGGTTTTTAATGGGATGGGAAGAGCAAACAAAACGTTACCTCACTCATTAAAACCATGACCATTCCAGTTCCGTGGTCAGTTTAAGTATACCTTTAGGCTTAAACATCGATTAAATAGGTGTGAAAAATAGTGAAAATACCACGATACGTCGTATAATAGTATCACCGTGATTGTATTCCGAAGATTGACGTTACAAAATAACGGCGGTTGTTCCTTCGTCACTGTAGTAATCTTCGTCGCATCATGATCATAAATATTACTAAATACCAAGTTCGGTATCGCTTAGCCACTGCTACCGCGTGCGCGTGTACAAATTAAGACCTGTATTTTCCTTGACTTTAGAGCTAATCTCGCCATGTTATCTTTTGTTTCATATTTTCAAAATGAAGGGTCAAACAGTAATTAAAAACTGTTGATGTTCGTCAGTTGTTTCTTTATAAAATATCTAGTCGTTAAAAGCTTTTCATCTAATTCCAATAGGTCAAATTTGACCGCAAGACTGTCTAGCACAACGAGACAATTGATCAAACGTAGTGTTCGTGGTTTGGTTTACAGCCAACCGCAACGAATTACATTGTGACGTCAGAGTGAAGCTATATCCTTGCTTTGGTCTTGTAACCAATAATAAATGGATAAGGTACATGTTTTTTTTGGGATTTCTAAATCATCATGGTGGAGTAGATAAATCAATCATACCGATTGAATCCTGACTCACCGTTAATGTAAAAGTAATTTTGCATTGCTCGTCCAAGGAATATGTTTATTGTGCCCTGAGAAGGCATAAATCAATTTTGGTTCGACCACAATATTAGTTTTTAGGGTTCCGTACCCAAAGGGTAAAAACGGGACCCTATTACTGAGACTTCGCTGTCTGTCCGTCCGTCCGTCTGTCTGTCACCAGGCTGTATCTCACGAACCGTAACAGCTAGAGAGTTGAAATTTTCACAGATGATGTATTTCTGTTGCCGCTATAACAACAAATACTAAAATTAAAATAATAATAATAATTAAGGGGGGCTCCCACAGAAAAAACGTAGTTTTTTTTGCTGTTTTGGGTCTATTTAAATAACTGTGACAGCTAAATACTTGAAATGCTCACAGAATATTTAATTAAAAATTTTCTTAAAAAATAAATACTAAAATCAAAATAATAATAATAATTAAGGGGGGCTCCCATAGAAAAAACTTTTTTTTTTTTGCTGTTTTGGGTCTATTTAAATAACTGTAACAGCTAAATACTTGAAATGCTCACAGAATATTAAATTAAATATTTACTTTAAAAATAAATACTAAAATCAAAATAATAATAATAATTAAGGGGGGCTCCTATAGAAAAAAACGTGTTTTTTTTTGCTGTTTTGTGTCTATTTAAATAACTGTAACAGCTAAATACTTGAAATGCTCACAGAATATTTAATTAAATATCTACTTTAAAAAGAAATAACACAAATAAATAAATACAAAAATTCTGATTTTTTGCAGTTTTTGGTACGGAACCCTTCGTGCGCGAGTTCGACTCGCACTTGGCCGGTTTTTTAGATATTAAGTTATGAATTATAATAGTGAAAGGTTGCTAGCCTTTCGCCTAAAATATACCTTGACCTATTTCCTTAAGATAGGCGTCCACAGGTCCGGATTGCACGCATCGGACGCATAGCACTCAATCGGATATAATGTCGATGTGCGATGCGTACGATGTGGACAAGTGGACGCACTTATATGAGTTTCTATATAAATAATACTACGATCCGTACGATACCGACAAGTAGACGCTTACATTTACTCGCCTTTACGATATAATAATACGTATACAAATGAAAAATGGCGAAGTATTAAGGCGAATTTATCCCATAATGGTTCTCTTACAGCCAACTTCGGAGTCATTTTTTTTCTTGTCAGCTGCTCTGCTCTGCTGACACGTCACATCCAAACCGCAGCTAACTTCACGTCGCCGCCCTAAGTGACACAAATAGAGTGCCATCTCTGGGTGCATGCAGGCAATATAAAACGTGCGCCCAACTTATTACGGACACCGATATTGGAGCACACGTGTACGTGTAGCTTATAAGGTTTTTTCAAAGTTTCTTGATAGTTAGTTAGTTAGTTTTCCTGTCTAATATCGAGATAGAATAACATCTCTCCAATTCTTCCGTGGATGTCGTAATCGTAAGCGACCGAGGAAAAAGGTTGAGGTATCCTTAGGCGACAGGCTAGCAACCTGTCACTATTATTATACATACCTTTTACATCTAAGTGCGTACATAAGGTAAAAGTACCTATGCTCGACGCGTCAACGCCCAATAGATGACACCCATCTGTCACCTGTCTTACTATAACATAAGGTTGCAAGTGCCAAGTATTGGGTCAGTGTCGAGCACAGGGACGTTTACCTTACATACATCACGCGTGTATTTCCAAACGGGGTACCTACTTTCAAAGTTCCAAATAGGAGCACAAGAAGCACTAAAATATATATAAATCAAAGACTTTTTCACGTTCTACAACGCTCCATTTCTTCCTCGGATATCGTAAGATTCGACTAAGGAAATTATAGGTTCAAGCATGTTTTAGGCGACAAGCTAGTTAAACCTAAAATTGTGGTGAAAATGGCCGACAAAACATAAAAAAGTGTTTTGATCGTGTAACCTTTTTAGCGCTCTGTCTATCAATCTGCGTCTACGCTAGACGAACCGAGCAAGAGCGGAGCACGAGCCGAACAAAATTCGTATAGTGTGGATTTTACAAGCCTCGAACGAGCGCGTTGCGAGCATTTCGTTCGTGCTCGGCTGCGCTCCGCCTTTTGTCGGTTTTTTGACGAACACAAAGGGATTTGCTTCGCGCTCGCAGTTGTAGGTTCGTTGTACGTCTAGTCTACACACACGCCGCGAACGACGTAACCGAGAACGGCTCGGCTCGTGCTCGACTCGCGTAGCGTGGACCCAGCTTTAGGAATACAGCCGTGACGTTTATGTATGTTATGTATGTGACTTAATGACCATCAACGCAAGGAGACCAACCGACCTGCCGCCAACTACCTAAGTTCGGAGGACTATTCCAGCGTCTTAGAGTGAGTTAGAAACCACAAATTGCTCAAACTTACCTGCGCTGTGTCTTGACTGACAATAACTTTGTGTCAAGCGGCTTTAGATGCAAGCGTATTAGTTGTGGACTGCACGTGAATGGGCACTTTGTTAGTTTTGATCTGAGGAAGAGGCTGCGTTTGGTAAAGACTTTGTCGGAATAAGGATACGTAAACTGTAATGGAACCGAAATAATTTACATTGATGTGACTGCTGTATAAGAAAGGGCATTAATACATTCCTTTTAAGCTAAGCGTCCACTTGTCGGTATCGCACGCAACGGATTGTAGTATTCTTTGTATAGAAACTCATAGAAGTGCGTCCACCTGTCCGCATCGTACGCATCGCATTTCGCCATACATCTGATTGAATCCGATACGTCCGATGCGTGCGATGTAGACCTGTGGACGCTTAGCTTTAGGGTAAGTCCGCACTTGTACTTTGTATTTTTTATTCGCGACTTGCCTGTACTCCTTTTTCTTTTTGTACCTACTGCAAATATTTTCATTTTACATTTTTTTTCTTTATGCACAAGTGTAGTTTATGAAATGAACCCGAAGAGTGAATTTTATAATGAATCACTAGTATTTTAAAGCCTAATTATGAATAATCGCATACATAACTTTATTTACATTCGTACATGTCGTCAAATCACCAGGGCAGGGATGCTTCTCTTTAGTACTTTTAAGTTTTTATCTATTTCTTTCAAATAAATACTGTTTTAATTATTTAACAAAACAGCTAGATAATCATACAAGAAACTACAAAATAGAAACCGTTGTTCTTAGTATAATACAGTAGTTAAAGTTCATCCAAGCAGCTGACCTGGCATGACCCTGACGGTAACGAACCCTACAGTTAGTTTAAAACCACTGTAATGCAGAAACTATTCAATTGTGAGTGAATGAACTCTTGTTCTAGGTACGTTAAGATACAAGCTATTACCGTAAAAGAAAAATACTTTTACTACTATTAATGTCTAGCTATAAAACCAGAATGGAGGATTAAATTTTATGGATAAAAATGTAACTCCTGACCTTTGGTGTAAATGTTATTTTTCTAACATTAAACTACCGTGAGACTCATTCATCTTATATACGGGTAACTTTTAAAACATGCCGATAAAATCAGGCACTTATTACCCCGTAGATATATAGCATCAAGTCGATATTCCGCCCTAATATGCAGTTGAGACAGTAGGTGCGTGCACCAAAAGATAAGACCCCTAGAGTGGTCCCGGAGTAAACATGATTACGCGTTCATGTGGCAAAAACTACATCGGAGAGACTGGACGCAATGTTTCCACGTTATCACGTGAGTTATCCGTATTTTATAAGATACATCACGCCTGTTCACGAACGTTTCCCGTGTGGTGCCGGGTGAGAATAGCACCTCCCCCTTTCTTCCCGTGGGTGTCGTAAGAGTCGACTCTGGGAAAGGATTAGTGTACTGTGGGCTATGGGCTAGCAACCTGTCACTGCAATATCACGTTGAACCTGGTTACCCTGAAATTGCTAAACGTGACACTGGATTTTTGGATTCATGTTCTGCCTACCCCTCTAGAGAATACAGGCGTGAGAATATGTATGTATGTATGTTCACGAATGGAGTAGGCCAAGCATACAAAAAGTTTAATAGACAAAACTATAACTACTCCTCGTTTCGCAGATATTAAAAGAGGTATATTATTGACAAGTTGCTAGCCAGTCGCCTAGAATACACCTTGAGACCTTCAACAACCTTCAGACTTTCCATTTTTTTACATTGTCACTTCCAAAGAAGTTCGACATTACCTAGAAAAACTAAATTTCCAAAAAAGATTGTTGAATCATTTATGAATCAAGTTATTAAATCAGCTTGCTATCGTAATTTGATCTAAAAATGTCACAGAAAAGAAAAGAAACTTATTGTTTGGATTCTGCCAAATAAAATTACTAAAAGCAAATAAACCTGGCACTCGAATCTATAATTTTATGTACGTATTTACTTAGAAAACATGGCAGTGATTTTTTGCTATTTTATAATAATTTTGTTCAATATACCAATATAAGTGAATGACATACACAATAAAATTACAACACTACTAACAACTTAAAAAATAAACTAAAACTAAAAAAAAAACATTTCTAATGGTTCCCTTGGTTGGTTCCTATCATGCAGTCTGCATTTCCGCGTTGGATACGAAACTACTTTTGCCCTATATCGTTTCAAATTAACATTTATATTTTAACAGTCCGTCGTATATTATCTCAATCAAAAATGCTGTGATTCTATTAGGCTATAAAGCTTCTGTACATCATTTAAAAACATAAATCTTTAGGGAAGCAACTACCCTTACAAATTGCCATTCAAGGCAATGTACAGTTTCTTAACCCTTTGATTGCAACTTCAAGGGTCCGGCGTGCACGCATTCACTAATCATATTTAGAGGGCACCGACAAAGGTTCACTAATCTTTCATCTCAGGGCGACCCCTTTGTCTTGTTTTGGTTGCATGTATAGCGGCTAGAAGTGGACTAAAATATTCCGATAGTTTAAATTGAGAAACTTCTATTTTAATCCCCTGGGCAAAAAGGGTGTTATAAGTTTGATACCAAAAGTATGGACGTCTGCGTATTTAAGTGTTAGTTTCTGTTTTTCTTATTCGGATGGATCAATTTTGAAGCGTTTTTTTACGTGAAAGCTTGCGGCTAGGTACTTGTGTTGCGGCTTTTAACGAAATCTTATGGTTTGTTTGAGGCCACTTGACCAGGTGCATTGTTCAGTATTCGTTTTTACATTCATACAATCACGTTTATGTTTCCACATGAAGTAGGAGATGCACACAATGCTACTTAGACAAAATCATGACTATTTCACGTTTCTTCCCCACTTTAGCATAATTGTAGGTTAAACGACAAATGAAAGAAGTATAATGGTAACAGGTTATTAGCCTGTCGTCTAAATTATGTGCCAAAATTGGTTGCGAAACGTGAAGCCATGGATTTTGCTTATGTTATGTTTAGTGTGCTCTGCCTACCCCATTTGTGAAGTTAGGCGTAATATTTCCCTACTTAAAATGTAAGCTAGCTAGACTACATAATATGGATTTTATTAAAATCGAATGCTGAATACAAATAGGTATATTTATTTTCTTGAAATTAGCGCGGACCGTAAAAAATGAACTAACTAAAAATCTAAATAACTTTGTGTGATCTAAATATTTACAATTATAACCATTATTTTATATTTGTTTTATTATTAACCGACTTCAAAAAGAAGAGGTTCTCAATTCGACCTAATTTTTTTTTTTTCTTTTTTTGTGTGTATGTTACTCGATAGCTCGGAGACCCGTGGACCGATTTTCAAAATTTTTTTTTTTAATCGATAGGGCATAACTCGAAATTTGTCCCATTGGCACGACACCAGGATCTGATGATGGAATCTTGGAGAAATCGAGGGAACTCTTCAAATTTTATATGGAGATGTACGGCGTTTTTGGTAATTTGTTGATGAAGTCAAGATTTTACATTCAATAAACAGAATCTTTTCAAAATATTTCTAATTTGAAGTCGGTTTTTTTTTGTTTAAAATTATTTGCTGTAATAAAATTTGAATTAGTGACGTAAACAAAATCTTCGCATTTCAATGCATTTCCGTATTAAAAGTAGTAACTACATGATATTTATAACATTTTCTGTACCAAGACAACATAATCGCGTAACTTCTAAGCCATGAATCTCCCAAGGGAGTCAACTTTTGTTTCGCGTATGACCCATTTCCAACGACGCTTCCAGGAAAGTATCTCCCGCGTTCATCCCTCGTGGGTACTAGTAAGTCTACGGCTTATTTGTAATTAGAGCCCAAGTAGTTAACAATGTATGGCACAGCATTTGGGCACAAAGAGTGCAAACATTGCCGGTGCAAGTTCGGAATCAAAGCGAGACGAACACACAAACACCCGAGTGACATGCGGGCGTGTAATTAATTAAACATACATGTTTAAGTTTGTATTTTATTTGCGCGCTCATTATTGTGGATATCAAAGGATGTTCTGAGTTAATGTGTGTGGAACTATAACAAGTTTTCCTTTTAATAATGTAAAGTTATTAATTTATTACTTACACAGAAAAATCACACTGCTTTTACTAAATGGTGTAGGCAGAGCACAACGCAACGTCACAAGGCTAATGCCATGACTATTTCAAGCTTCTGAGAAATTTTTAGCATAATTTTAGTTAAAACGTAGATGGCACGGGAAAAATGGATAGGTATAATGCATTTCTTATTACTGTAATCAATATTACCGAGTGTATTTCATTATTTTACATGCACTTTTTTTTACAGATACAGATTTTTACTGTCTATTAACATATGAAAATAAACGACTTTTTATCGCATTTGTATTAATCATAATTCAAATTGAAAAATACTGCATGTACGATCAATTATGTCGAAAATTATTTCCGTCATCCACTAATTATAGCCCTGAAACTAGTACCTAAATGCGAGTAAATGAGACCTTGCGCCAGCGCTTGTTCTGATGGTATCTTTGTTTCTTATTACCGCAGCAGTCTCAGCCATCATCGTTGACAACGCTCCCTCCTAGTCCCTACCACATCATCGCCAATAATCCAAATCCTCTGCCCTACAGTCCAACAAATCCAAGCCAATCAGTTCATGCAAAATAACGTACCTACTCCTGAGCGTCTGGGTTTAAACTATCCCTAGAAACTTCAGAGCACGTTAAGACATTCTGAATTAATACAGAAACGCAGATTTTGCTAAGCCGTCCGCTCATTTGCTATGCAAGACGATATGCCCCGCCGATGTAAACGGTATTTGAAGAGGCTAACAAAACAGAGCAAGAGTAGTATGAGCAAGTTTTGTTGAGATTGGATATGGCGGGTCTTACAAGATGGGCTCGGTTTTAGTGTAGATTGCTTGCATATGATCGAAGGGTTGGTCGAATCGTAAAAGCGTAAGGCGTGATTGCAGACTGATCCGCTTTAGGTGGGTTTCATTGTAAGGTAGACTTTTGTCCGGTTTCAGATTTATTGGAGCTATTTTTTATTTGTAGTACACAAATCAGATTTTATAGCTACGATTCTCTGGAACGTATCGCTTGTAGTGTATGTTTTGGCGCTTTTTCAGTGGTGAATTCCAATTTGACCAAATAATCCCTACCATAACATTATAAATGCGAAAGTAACTCTGTCTGTCTGTCTGTCTGTTACACTTTCCCGCTTAAACCTCTCAACCAATATTGATGAAACTTGGCACAGACTATCTTTAGACCCTGAGAAAGGACATAGGCTACCTTTTATTGCGAAAAAAAACTATTCCACGCGGACGAAATCGCGGGCACAGCTAGTCCTTTTTATAAAACAGTCCGGTTAGATTATTGTTTAAATAAAAATTATGTTAAAAATGGCCAGAAGCATGAAATAGTCTTTATTTTATCTATGAATTTGTGAGTACTTTCGCAAAGGCAGTGCTTGGTAATACTAATACAGGTGTGACAAAATTGAAGTTGAAAACTTTTCCATTTACTTAGGAATTAATTAATGTAAAGACCTTTCTAGCACCTTCTAGTATGGCTAGCGCCGTAACGTTGGACACTAGATTGGTTATTTTAATATGCATCTGAAGCACCGCAGGATTTACAAATTTATAGACAGTACCCATTAATTAAAGTTTCTAGTACTAGTTGAAATTTACAAGCAGTTCAAAGCGTGAATACCTACATTATTAAAGTGGAACCAATTAAAATTCTCTATATAAGTGGACGAGATTACGTTTCATCTCGTTTTATATTTAGTGCAAACTTCGTAGTCAAAAATTTTATATTTTTTAGTTTGATCCTAATTTGTTATGATTAGTTTTAGGTAATCGCTGAACCAATTGACGTAAAATTTTGTATGGAAATGGTTTCTAGTTCTGTGGCCTTCCTCTGCACTAATTATTAACTATGGGATATCCTTTTGTAGATTGCTTGCATATGATCGAAATTCAACGCAAACAGATTCCTTGGCAACAGATATTTTTCGAAATTGCCTTCATAAACTAAGCTACACAAACTCCACAACTAACATCGAATTCAATTCCGTAATGTTCATAAAGTACAATGTAACCCACAACACTTCATGAAGTCCTGGTTTAAATTGCACTATCTCTTAATTAAACGCGAAGCCGGAACAAAAAACAACATCCATTTAACAAAGGACATCCGAATAGACTTGCAACTCGCAAACTTTTTAAATGTCTTAGACTGGCCGCGATCTCAAGTGATTTATCGACCCAGAAGGTTCCTATCTCCGATCCGCGGGAACTGGGAACTATTTAAATGAGAAAGTTGCTGGGAAAATGCGGGGCGATCCATTATCTATTGAATTTTATTAGCTTCGTGAGGTCGGTGGCTTTTTAGCGTATGCCTTGTTCGTTGGAATGATTGATTTGTAGGTTATCTTTTTAAAGTTTCGTACCTACTCAAAACGGTGAAAACGGGAGTTAATTACTGAGACTTCGCTATCCATCCGTCCGTGTGGCACCAGGCTGTAACATACGACCGTTTTAGCTAGACTGTTGATATTTTCACATTTTTCACGTAATTTTATTACCGCTGTAACAACAAAAAATACTAAAAATAATAAAAACAGATATTTACGTAGGGCTCTCATACAGTAATCGTATTTTTTGGTGTTTTTGAGTCAATATAAATAATGGTAGCTGGTTCTAAATATTCTCAGAATACTTAGTTGTAACGTGTTTTTTGCAGTATTTGGTGTGGAACGCTTCAAGACTCGTACTTAGTGGGTTTTTGTTTATATAATTTTATCAATAAAAAGCTATCTACGTGTCATGTATTATTCCACAACCTAATTGATTATCTAAATAAATAATTAGATGTTCTATAGCAAAACTCCGTCAACGCGATTTCAAACGGAACATTAAATTTGATGATACTAGGTGACGCTTGTAGAAGTTCTGCTACCCACCGATAGATGGCGTGGCGTCTTGGCCAGCCCTCCCCTTGAGACCGGAGGTCGGATTGAAATACTTGAAGTCGGAATAAAATATGTATGCATTTCAAAATTGAAATATGGAAACACTAACGAGAACAGTATGATGTACAAAAAAGTAATTCATCTAGGACGTATCGTGTGATTACCGAAAGAAAACGTGATCTCGTAGTTTATTTCAATAGAACACTAATTTTTTAATCGTTAGGTATAACTATTGTGTGTTATCAATTAATTACTTGAGACAATAATTAAATAAATATTTATGTGATTAAGAAATGCTCACGAATATTTGAAATAATTCTACTGAACTTTATTACACAAACTTTACTCGCATGGTACCGAATTCAGAATAGCACATCTCCATTTCTTCCGTGGATGTCGTAAGAAGCGACTAAGAAAACGCTAAACGTACCATGTCACTTTTTTGTCTATGCGTGTTCTCGGTCTATTTCATTAGAATGCAAATGTGATTCATGAAGGTATACTGTATGTATTAATGTACGGTCAAGAACTGACGCCATGACGTTTACTGTGAATTGATTCCATGGTGGCTCATGGATCAAAATCCTTAACCCCTCAGCTGTTGAAAAAAAATGCGATTTTTGGGCTGTCTTTCGGTTGCTTCCTAGCTGTCTTCCTTACGCTAAACGCGTTTTAATAAGCTAGAGAGAGCCAGACATAGTTTATCAGTACGCTTTTGACACAATAGTGAGCACATCTGTCATAACCCCGGAGTGGGACGCGCCACAAATACGGGTATTTTAGTCGCAGACCCGCTGGGGGGTTCGCCACAGTTCGGTTAACTGTACCTATGGACGCAAGGACAAGGCCCTCCATCCTAAACCCAGCAATTTCTTAGAACATTCAGCCAAACATGGAAGATAAAGGTGGCGTTACGTTACAGCTATTTCTAGCTCCCGAACCGCTTCGTACGTGAGACGTCAGACATAAATAACGGGAGCGCTCTGTTTTGAAACAAATACGGATTAACCTTGCTAGCGGGACGTCAGATTGGCGTCGGTGGAAATGGCTTGTTTGCATACCGTTATTTTTGGTATTTCGGCCGCCATTTTGCGCTTTTTCTTCGTCTTAAGACGTCAATTACTGGGTTTCTGTAGCCAACGGATTATTCCACACTTATGCTATTGTTTGTTCTCGCGATTGTGCACAATATTCTCCGCAGCTGTTTTTGAACATTTTGCAGCATCGGGAATCATCATCCAGCATATTATACGTCCCACTGCAGGGCACAGGCCTCCTCTCAGTATGAGAGGGCTTGGGCTATAGTTCCCACGCGGGCCCAGTGCGGATTGGGAACTTCACACACAACATTGAATTGCTTCGTCGCTGTGTGCAGGCTTCCTCACGATATTTTCCTTCACCGAATAGCTCGTGGTAAATATCAAATTCGATATCGCACATAAATTCCGAAAAATTCAGAGGTGCGAGCCCGGGGTTTGAACCCACGAGCCTCTGCTTGAGAGGCCACAGGTCGAACTGCTGGGCTACCACGGCTTTTTTTCGTAGCATCGGGAATATCGAACCGCTATTTAGTTGTCCATTGGCAACCGCTTTGGATAGCCGTTCATCATAATCGTAGGTAATATACGTGTTGAGTAGGTATATGCAATAATTATTGATGTTAAGATATTGGAGACCTATAAACATGGGATTCGAAGAAACCGAAAAAAATAACCACGATTGCCGTTTTCTGTGGAAACGAGGTAACCACTGGCAAAATTGACTTAAAAACTTGCAAAATGATCTGCATTGTTACACTTGCTACTTTTAGAACTTTAAATTAAGCTCGCTGTGAAGTGTGAAGTGATGATAGATTTTTTTATGTCGCGTTTTACGTGCTCTGTCTAAGTATAAGGTATCCTATGTAGTCAATTGTTAACTAACGGACTCTAAAGCAATGTAAAAATAGTTTTAAATTTCAACTTTAGAACTTACCATATCAAAAACTGCAATTTTATTAACAGCGTCATAAGAAAAAGCTCAAAAAATTATGTCTAATCATAATAAACATCCACAGTGCATTTTGACAGCTCATAATTTCAACGCAGCGACCTAGATTTAGCTCCATGTTCCAGCAGCTATAACTACGTTAAAGCCACTTAGCACTAAAATCTTGACTGCAGAGTTAGCTAATACCCAGTACCCACTACGTAATCAAACTAAGCCGTAGCGTCGTTGAACCAATGCTACGAGATAGCGCCTACGGAGCTACGACAGCTGAATTCATTGCTACGATCGTAGCTCGTGGGAGAGGCTCTGTTGTGTACTCCCATTGATAAAATTAACCTACTTTGCGGAGTTGGAACAAGACAAAGTGAAATAAAAACTCGTTTCCACGGCTCCGACTGACCTGGCTCTAAAGGAAACCTTTTGTATTTGTGCTACTTTATAGGAAGGAATTTAAAAGTTTTTGAATCATTTTAATGCATCTACCAAAGCGTATTTTACCATCGTGTGATTACTTATAAACTATCATTTGGACTCAGAAAAGACCACTTTGTATTCTATTTTTTTTGGCTTCCCTATTTTCTTTGGAATTGAATTGTATTAATTTCATGTACTCCTGTACCTGTACCTGTGTACTTGTCTTTGGAATTGAACAGTTTTGCGTATTTAATGAATTTAGAAGGCATAAGTCAAATAGACGATGAACTGGTTCTAATGTATCGCTGATATTGTAGATATAATTTATTTTGACTAATTTCTCGAAAACTGATAAAAAAAAGGATTCCAAGCCGTATCGAAAAACGTTTTACTTACTTACAAAAGAAAATAAACATTGTAAACATTATGTTTGTCGTTTTTTTTTACCCAATGTGCCGTCGGATAAAGAATAACACCTCACCATTTCTTCCGTAGATGTTGTAAGAGGTGACCAAGGAAAAAAGGTAGATCGACAGACTAGCGATTTGTTACAATTAAGCCCATTTTATGTACCTTGGAACCTAAAAAATATGCTAAAATTGCTAACGTGACGAGAAAAAGTCAAGTTTGTCTGTACATATATCTATTTGTATGCTCTGCCTACCCTATTTGGGAATACTTTGTGCTGTATGTATGCAAGATAAATGCTTACTAATGAGTCATTTTCAAATTTTTTGTACATAAAGACGAAATGTCTGTAACGAATCTTTGAAAAAAAAAAGTTCTGTTTAAAATAAGTT